>VZTT01036649.1:0-22423 GCA_013400855.1 Buphagus erythrorhynchus | reverse complement strand
ATGTTTAAAATTAATAAAATATGTAACAAAATGATTTAAAATATTTTAAATAGTTTTTTTTTTAAATAAGGCAGAGCATGAATGAGGATCATTTTTAGACTGGATAATCCTAAGGACAAAACCCCTGTAGGCTGTCCTTATATACCAATCATTTGCTCTGCATGCTTTATAATATTAATGCTAACAGTAGGTGGGAATGAGAAATTGAAAATTCACGCCTCATTATAGCAAGAAATTCCTCTGCTAATGGCTCCCTTTATCCCTTTTTTTTATTCCCCCTGCATGCAAAGTTGCCTCGACCACAGTGAGTTGCTCACAGGTGAGGGCTGTGACTTACAGTGCTGGTCCTGTTGAAGTGAATGAACTGCTTTGCCATGGTCCTGATGTGCTCTATTGAGACAAGGCTGGCAACCTCTAGCTGAAATGAATAGAAATTGGTTGAGAGAAGTGTAATATCATTACTCTTTTCAAATCTAGGCAGATTTCACAAGAAAGACTTTCTTTGGTGCAAGAAAATTATTATCAATGTGGTCAGCCTTGCATTGACTAACCAGCTTGTGTAACAAAGTTAATGTCATTAAACCATGACTGAACTTGCTGGTCCCTGCATGTGACAACCTTATTGCTCCAAAGAATATTAATTTTTCTTCCAATTATAACAATCAGTCTAATTAAAGTTAATACTTGTCTCTAAAAATAGTCCTGTTTGCATCCATGGACCATTGTGGTGGTGCTGGTACTGTGAAGGAAGGTACAGATGGTTCTCATGTTCCCTCTGATCCCACTCTGTGTGCTGGGAGTGACCATGTCAGATGATACAAACAGAGTCTTTCATTAAGGATACAGTCACTTTCTTTCCTTCCTTCCCCACAACAGAGGCTGGGGTGGGGATGAACATCCCCCCAGGAAAAACAGGGGTCTTGCTTAGAGGATGAAAAAACCAGCTCTTTCTGAAAAACAGAAGACTGACTTTAGCAGAATAGGCTCAGAGATAGCTTGATTTCCATGGCAGTAAGTCCTTTTCCTGCTACTTGTGCCTGCAGTCCTGACACTATCCCCTGACAGTGGTTCTTGCTCTTACACTCTGGGCTGGCAAAGCAGCTGTGCTCACCTCAGTGTTGGAGACGATGTGATACCGGACCAGCTCCAGCAGCTTCCAGGAACCCTGCCAGTGCAGAAAAGAGCCTGTTTTAGACCAAAATGAGCCTTAAAAACCCAGTCTGGCTGCATGAGTGGACATGGGGATGAGAACAGCATCACTGGCTGGTGCACCAGAAAGCTCTGGGTCAGTGGTGGTGCTCAGCTTGTGGCAGGCACCCTGGCATTCCATGCCCTCACCCCTATACCAAGTTTTATTTTGATATGGGCCTTCCATGACATGCATGTGTGCTGGGACAGCAGGAGGTGTCCAGGGGATAGGACACCACTATCCACCTCCTGGGACCCCATCAGCAGTGACTCCCATCCAGTGGGGCCCTTGTGGCAACTGGTTCCTTTGGCTGTTCCTACCAAGGGTGATGCATTTCAGGAGAGGCTTTGGTGCTGTGCCATGTGGCTGTCGAGGCTATGATGTCTGGGCAAAAGCAGAAGTTTGGGGGCCTGGTGTGGAGGAACATCATCTCTGTATGTGATGGGGGACCCCAGATCCTCTTCTTCTCTAGGTGATGTCTTGATTTTTGTTAGAGATGGTTTTCAACCTTATCATAGGAGCTAATTTAGGTGAACACTGAACAATGCATGTATGCATCTCCTATCTATCTACTATCTGAGAAAGATGTGCATTATAGAAACACTGTACCTCTGCAGAAAGCAGGTAATCCAGCACCTCAGCTTTCATGTTACTCAGAGCCTTGTTACTTGGAACAAAAATTGTGTAAGGCTGGTTGTCCTGCTGTAAATCCATTCCTAGGCCAGTTTTCTGTTTTGGTTTAAAAATATAAGAGAAATGACATATTAATGTTGGAGAACATCTGAAAGTAGCTTTATGTAATTGCTTTTCTGGATCCTTACCTCTATCAAAGATGTAAATTGGCTGTATCGTCCATTAGCTTGAAGTACTGACATTATGGTTTTCTGAAATAGGATCAAAGTAAGATTTGTTTCAGTTGGGAACACAAGATAAACACCAGCTCTTATGAGACGTTTCTTGACTTACTGTGTGGGTCTCAGCTGTTACAGATTGAATACATTTCATTTGGGGGGCTGATGATTCTTGGAATTGACTTGAGATGGCAGCACTTTTTTCCTGTTGCTATGCTGGCTTATAGTTAGTTAGATTTTGTCACTGTCCTGAAACATTGGGTGGTCACAGGAAACACAGCTGTGTGTGTATGGGGAAAGGGTTTTTATCTCCTCATCCCCATAAAAAAATGATAGAGAAAAGGTAGAGGAGTAAAATATTTGAAAAATGCAACGTAAGGAAGAGAACTTTTAAGCAAGTATGATAAACTGGGCACAAAAAACTCCAAAGCATTTAAAATCACCTTTTTTTCTTTAATATTAGCCTTTTGGGGGAGGAATTGAAACTTTGAATACAAATCTTGCCTGCTATCTGTACAGATGTCCCTCCTTTTAGTATGTGATTCTGGCATTCAGTGAAATTCACTGATCACGAGTGCCAATTATCTGAGGAACCACTCAGATGCAGTGAGAACATCCAAACCCTCCATGGTCCAGCTTGGCTGAAGGGTGAATGTCTGCTTTCTGTGGAAACTGTGTCATTGCCTTTCACTTTGAATATTGCTTCTGTGAGCTGATGTGCAGTGGCTCAGTAGAGTTTGTTTAGTTTCTGTCAGTCAACCTCCTTCACATTCACTTAATGTGAAACTATTTTAAGAGAAAGTTTGACATTGCATGCATATAATTTATGGCTCACCTCTTTGCTGCTCTCAAATGTTGACTCCACGTTGTCCATGGCTTTGTCAATAATATGCAAAATTCCATTGGAAGCAATAATATCTCCCTGCAAAATTTTTCCTTTCCCCTTTCCTCCTTGGATTCTAATCCTTAATTGGTTATCCTGAAAGAAGCCAGCAATGGAAAGTAAATTCTTTATTACAAAATGACAGCAGAGTGATTCACAGGCTGAATGTACTCTAAGACCCCCTCCTGCTGCCAACACCTGAGCAATTTAAATCTGGGGAGGCTAAAAATTGCTTCCAATGCTTATCAAGGAAATGGAAAAAATTCCTTTGGATCAGGATCCTGATCCTTCAGGATCTTTTAGGACAGCAAAATTCAGAAGAGAAAAAGAGACAGGTCCTGAGGGGAATTCAGTGTACCTGAAAGTAATTCTGCTAGTAATAAAAATCTGCCAGGAAATGATTTAAAATATTGTTGTACTGGAAAGGTCAGCTCCTATAATCTTATGGGACTCCAACCCATTTCCTTATATTCTATGTATGTTTAAAGCAACAAAATGTTGCTGATTCTGCACTGTACTGAAGCCTTCAGGAAACAAACAGGGCTCAGACAGCAAGGATATTTTCCTGTTACAAATGGAGAGTGTACTCACTGAACATACAAAATAGATATCTCTGCTCAGATGTCACTGATCTACTGCAAAACATGATTTCAGCCTCCACACAGGCCCAATCCATCAAGAGACACATAATGGACCAAGAACAATAATTCCAGATTACAAAATCTAGTGTATCATCCATAGAGAACAAGTTTTTTAAACTATGGTATCATACTGCCCTGATGTTTACTGACATTGGATAATCTGAGCTAATGATGAACTTTGCTATGTATTTTTCATGGTTAATTGCCATGTGTTCTCTGTCTGCTGGAGACATCATTTGCTGCATGTTCCAAGGCTGCTGATGCTCAGTGGGAGCTGGGACCTGCAGCTCAGTCAGTGCTTGCTCCACGTGAGCAGTATTTACAGGTTTCCAGCATAAACTCTGGGCTTCTCTCTTCCCCTGCCACCTCTTACTTCACCTGGGCTCTCTTAACACCTATCCTCTGCCACTCCAGCTCCAATGGTCATACCTGCAGATTTAAGATAACTTCATTTTAGCAAACATTTTAGACCAGTCTGTGTTAGTCTGCTAAGTCACTCAGTGCTGATACATGACTGAAGGTAACTTTTTTTTTCTGGTTTTAG
The DNA here is from genome assembly GCA_013400855.1 of Buphagus erythrorhynchus. Lineage (NCBI taxonomy): Eukaryota > Metazoa > Chordata > Aves > Passeriformes > Sturnidae > Buphagus > Buphagus erythrorhynchus. The sequence goes on along the minus strand of VZTT01036649.1, from coordinate 18,315 downwards.
TGGGAACTTTGGTGCCAGTGAGGTTTCAAGTCTGACTTGAACTCCTTGTAATGCATGGCCACAGCTGTGGTTTTTCATAATCCAACAGTTATCTTCGCCCTGATATCTCCCTGCAGAAAGAGCTTTCCTACTCCTTGTGGAGGAAGCAGAGAGCACTATTCTTGCTGTGGGAGGCTGAAAGGCCACTTACCTTTTCTCCCTTTGACATCTCTCCTGACTTGCCAGTCAAAGTATATATCACATTAGCATTATTTAAGCTACTGGTGTTCACTTGACCTGCTATAATATGGAGTTTAACGAAGTACTGTGCTTTCTGTTTATTTTTCAGGAGATCATTTATCTAGAAAAGCAGAGGAACAGAGGTTTATTTCAATGCAGGCTTCATCCAAAAAAAAAAAAACAAACCTCATGGTGAATGTTTTTTTGTTCTCTTCAGTTGTTATATTATGAAATTACACATTTTACCCTGAAGCAAGGTGATGGAGTCTGAAAAAAGTGCAGATCTCTCTTGGTTTCAGTTCAGCTCACAGTGTACCTTTATGTCCCTGCATGAGCAGTAGGTGCCTCAAGAATTGTCCTGATGTCAGTGGAAGGTGCTGCTTACATGTCAGGTTTTTTTTTGTTTTGTTTTGTAGCCACTATTTTTTTAAATCTCCCTTATGTAAAAGGTGACCTGCAGGCCTTGCTGCTGATAATTCAGATCGTATTTCAACCCATTTCAACTGAGTGAAAAGACTTTGAGCATAGTCATGTAAGACAATCCAAAATTTACTTGCGGTGTGACAGTATTCTATCCTAACTCGCCAAATAATTTTGTTTTTCTTTCAAGTAGGAAAAATGCAGTCTGTGGCCCATAGATTTAAATGTGACCAGAAGTCTACTAGAGCAAATATCTGTATCTGCTGAATCAAAACACTTACAACACAGATAAGATTTCTGCAGAAACCAAATCCCCCGATGTAAAACCTTTTCTCTTGTTTACTTACATTTGTACCTTTGAGTCCCTTGTTTGTTGGTACAAGCACAGTAAATGGTCCCAGAGTGCTCAGCTGCCATTCGTAGGTATTTTCTTGTGAGAAGAGGGAATAAAAAAAAAGTTTAAATTCTATTGAAAAGCTCATTTGACAAAGGGACAGTGCAGAGCTGTGAGGGGAGAATAAGCAATAATACTATCTGATTATTAAATATTAATTTAAGATTCTAAACTCCAAGTCATTAGAAGATGAGCGATAGATGGTATGTGAAATCCAGGTGCTGGTGCATATTTGACACAAAATAAGGCAAAACATTCAGGATGCTTCTGGCAGCCTGGATTCTGTGGCATGCAGGCCAGAGCAAGGACCCAAATCCAGCAGCTTCTTTGGAGATGTGTCCTTACAGGAAAGCAGCCTTCTGCTTTAAATCAATTCAGTCTCTGTGGGGTGAGAAATACACTGCTGATAACCTGCTGGTACTGCAGATATCAGCAAATACATGACTGGTAATCAAAACTGATGCACTGAAAATTAGTTAGAATTCATTTATTACCCAGAGGCTATTTCTGTATCCAAGACAGCAGCATGAGAGACAACAATATTCAGCTCTTTTTCTAGAGAACTGAAAAAATCTTTACAGTTGTTACAGGTGTATTGTACAGAGAATGTATCTCAAAATTAATATGCTGTCCTACAAAACACTTATAAATTCTTAGCTTTTGGAAGCCATCAGTGTGGAGTGAACATATTGTAAGATAACCTACGTGGTTTATGTGTCTTTGTAGCTTCTGGCTAGTAGACCATATGGCACATTTATGTCTAAAACTTAACCAAATAAAGTCTGGGTTGTTGTTAACTCAGCATGCTGGGCACTTTTCAGACACGTGAGGAGAAATGCATAGAGAAACTGAAACTGAGCTCTCAGTGCTGAGGCAATGGATATTTATCTTCAGTGCTGAGTGTGAAAGTCACTGCCAGGTTTTGACCTTGGCCAGCTGTGGGGGATTCTTGCTCTGTTCTGTTCAGGGATTCATGGTCTTTATTTCAATTGCTGGGCTCCATGGAACCGAGCAAATGATATTAAACAGAATGATTTTTTTTTCCATGTTTACAAGTTTAAGTCAAAGATCCAGCTCAATTCTAGCAGTGTTTGTTCATAGCTCAAATTTTTGGTCGTAGAGAGGATGATGAAGGCTGTTAGGTTGCTCAGTTCACAAGATAACTGGGAATGCCAGTATTTTTCATGGACTAGTGTGTGTCATTCTGGACCAAATCTCATTGTCCAAAACAGTGGGGTAATCCCACTTGTTACACTGTGGGGTGAAACCCACAGGTGATATCAAATGATGTGTGAGGGGCTGTGGAAACATGTTTAGCGCTTTTTCCTGGAGGTTCTTGCAGGCTGCACTCATGGTGTGAGGAGCAGAGCAGCTGTAGAGGGTCAGAGGGACTTTGCAGTGAGTAGCCTGTGTGCTGTGTCATGCTGTGGGTGGCACTTTCCTGTAGCAGGGGCTGTGGGGGACAACAGGGCAGGACCAGCCCCCTGGGCAGAAGCTGCCTCTGCCTGTGTGTGGTTACTCACCCATGAGCACGAGGCTGGATGTCAGCTTGCCCTGCCACTGTCCTCCCACTTCTGCATTCAGCTCTTGGAGGCGCTCCATGATGTTCCCATAGCACACAAACCCATTCCCCACGGAGCCCCCCTGGCACGTGCACCTGTGAAGGGATTGGGATTTCAGCTGGGGCTCTCAATAAACTGGCACCAGGTGTTACCTACTGCTTCTCTGAAGGCATTTTCACTGGTGCATTGTAGTTAATTCTTTGTTTCTGCCTGCTCTGAAGTGTGTCTGTGTGTGGGGCAGCCTGATGGCTGCCTGCCTCATGTGATGGACTCTTGTTAGCTGGGACAGGAGTTAGCAGTGTCTGTCTTGCAGGACCTCTGAATAAAGGCTATCTTCAGCCTCTGGTCCCAAAATGTGATTGCTGGAGCCCAGAAATCCACAATCCACAGAGCCTGCCTGTCTGTGGGTGAGAAGGCACAGCACAAATGTAAGGGCTGCTACTCTTGCAGCAGGGAGGCTGCTTTGTGAAGACCTCACTCATGACATTGGATTTGACAGGATTAATGGCAGTTAAGGGAGATGATGGCAGCTCATCACTCCTTGGAATAGCTGCATGGATTTTATAGAAAGCAGACTGGTGTCAGTCCTTTCAACAAAGCAAAGTGGTAGTTTGTTACCCTGCCCTTTAAGTAATGCCACCATTTTGGGCAATGATACTTGTACTTTTAACATTATCTTTTTTTTTCTGCTGCAGCACAAAATCTCATGCTTTTTTAGATGCATGTGTTGCTGCTGTCTCTGTTCTGGAAATAGCATCTCATATGTAACACCCTGTCTGTCTCCTGGGGACTCCAGCCTGTGAGAGGTGCCAGTGATGTGTGCCTGACCCAGTACTCTGAATATGTAAAGCAGACTCTGGTCATGGTGCCATGAAATGGACAGACAGACACTGGATTTAATAGTACCTTTCCCAATTAAGTCTGCATCAAGTTCAATATTCATATAAGCTCTATCCACAATGATTCATCTCTCTGGATATTTTTTCCTGATGGCATCTCTAGAGAAGGAGCATTACTTCACATCAACAAAAGATGCCCTTTCTATAATTAATCATTTGCATGTGCTGGTTGTTTAAAACACACACCTGCCACTAACACCCTACAGTGGTATCAGGTGGATGCCAGACCCTCTCCTTTTCCCCATGTAAGGTCTCTGCTGTAGCTGTTTCTGTGGTGAGAGCAGTATGATTTGGAAGTCCCCACAAGTCCCTGCAATCTGGGGAGCTGCATACAGGCTCAGAAGAGTGTTGAGATTTTGGCCAAAAGTTTCCAGCTTTGACTCTGATCCTGGGTAAAAATGGCAGTATAAGCATGCTACATTTTTAGGATGCTATTCTGAGGGTGAATCCACTTCTTTTTAAGGGGATGTCTTGAGCAGAAAGAGCATGGCTGTGGAGCCTGGATGAAGAGTTTACAGCTGGGAGTGAGGAACAGCTGCTCCTTGGGAGCTGATCTGGTTTTTCTGGTGCGGCAAATATTGCTGAATTGCTGTAGCTAGCTCCCTTCTACTCCTGAACAGAGAAGAAAACAACTGAGGCTTCAAAGGAGCTGAGAAATAGCACAGTAGAAAAAAAAGGAACTACCCTTGAAATATGGCACAAATCAGATCCAGGTTTCAAAATGAAGCTCCCCTCTCTTTTTCTCTAATGTTCATAAAGAAGCAGGTGGCTAAACATAATAACTTTTTTGGCTATCATTTCTGGGGGCACAGTGAACTGCAGAAATGCCTGCATAGTTTGAAACTTCTCTCCTGAGGACAATATTGCTCATAACTGGGTGGGCATCCAAGTAACATAGTTTAGATTTGTGTGCCAAAGGAAAGCACTGAGCAATTACAGATTAGCACCTATTGCATGGGATTGAACCCCTCAACCTGTGTGTTTCCTCACTCCAGAAGATGAAGGAATTGGCTTTCTGTGGCAGGGCATGGGGAAGACCAGCAGGATTGGAAAAGATGGGATCTGTCACCACTTCAGTTTCAGGGAAGAAAAACTCTATCTCTCTGGAAGAGGGAAGCTCACCTTTCTGTCTCCATTTTACCAAAACCCTCTATAATAGAGTTTTGGCTTATGAAGCTACTAATTTCTACATTGAAGACCTAGAGGAAAAATAAGAGTGGTATTAAGAGAAAATAATAGAGTTTAACTGGTGGTAAGGCAGCTCTCCTTAGAAACCAGAGAAGATATGATCTAATATGCAGTATAATTCTGCACTGGTTGGAGCTTCATAGCTTCTGGGCAAGGCCGAACATGATTACTGTGCTGAAGCAACACCATAGAAAGTGTCAGCACTCACTCAGGAAAGGTCAACCTGGGAACATAAGATAGAGGAAATTGTGATTTTTGAGGATACTGCTGTGTTATATTCATAAATCAAATGTTTGGCTTTTTTACATCTTTGCCTGTATGAGAGATTTATTCCTGTACAAATAATTTGGTACTGGAGAAAGTAGAACTGTCTGTGTGGGGAAAGCTAATAGCACAACTGTATCCTTAAAAGAATCAAACCAAAACAAAAATAGAAAAGAAGCAATGCAGTTTTGTGGCCTCTGTTACAGCTTTGTGTTTTAGAAAACAAACAAACAGAAAATAACCAACCAAAAAAGCCCTCTCAAATACATTTAAAATCTGAGATGCAGCCAAAATAGTCTGTCATTTACCAGCATCTATTTATTGTGCCCACATTTACAAATCAAAGCTTTTCTTTGTAAAGTTCCTCTTTCATAAATGGATTTTCCTTAGCTCAAGTTTTACTTCAATCCCACTCCATTCTTCTGTACTTTTTGCTATTAAATATCATTAAATGAATGATGTGCAGAGAATTTTTATTGTTCTTTTCCATCCCCAGTAATAAATTTTTAATTTTCCCATTCTAAAATTCTCAAAGCTTTCTCAGCTTTCAAAAATTGTTTTACAATGGTGAAACAGTGACTAATTAGGAAAAAAGCTCCTGATTTGGAATTTTATTTCCAAATTTCAGCTGATGTTGTGCGGTATGGTAGTACTCTATACTAAGTGTTCTGTGAGTCTATAGTAAGCAGTCTGAGTAGCATGCTGTGCTGTAGAAGAGAACTAGGGGCTATTCTAGATAAATTTGTTTGAAAAGCACAGTAGCTTGCACTGAAGTGATGTTGATATTACCCTGCAAGGGAAAGCTGCATGATGACACTGGCAATAAAAATACTCTCCTGGGTGAATGCTTTCTGTCTAGGGATCTATGTGATAATTTGTTCCTAACTTACAATGAATGGCCTGTATTGTCCTTCATGTTGAAGCTCTCAACTCCCAAAACCTGCTATTTCAGGCACAGCTCTTTAACCCAGTACCTGTCAATACTGGGCTATAGAATCACATAAGCCAGATTCTGTGGTTTAAGAGAGGTTTGTAGAGTTTAGTGCTATTTGTGCCTTTTTCCTAACATCCATGTAGCATATTTCTGTACAGGAAAAGCCAAGTCTGCCAGAGGTTTTGCAGTTTCCCACCTGCTTGACTCGAGGTTTTAAGGAATCTGCTGGGGTTGGTGCTACTTTCACAGCCTGGGGGACAGATTCCCTGGCTGTATCTGTATTAGTATACTCATAAGAGGCAGGGCTCCAGTGCTATCCCATAATTAATGCTGATTAATTTTCAGCATGCTGCTTGGTGTGTTTCTGGCCCACAGCAAGTAACATTTTCCCTGGCAGTGCCCAGGCACAGTTGAAGGGATAGTAGTGCCAGGGACTGCTGCCAAGAGGTAGTTACTCTGTTTTGGAAGAGACTTTAGCTGTGAGACAAACAATGCTGCTTGCCCTGACGAAAAGAGGTTTTGATCCCTTTTATTTACTAGTATAGGAATGACCTCTGAGTGCTTTAAAAATAAAACTTAATAGGTATTAGCAAATGGCCTGATGAAATCTAACACTATGTTAATTGGCTGACCCTAACCCCATTAAATCTTGCGATTTGTCCTTGATAAAGGAGCCATTAAAGATAACTTCAGGAGATGTCCATCCACAGGATTTTTTTTAGCAGCCCATTTACTTGGGAAGGAGGGAGGAACTGTGGGGAAACTTTCATAAGGAAAAAGACTCACGCAATCTGTCCTGGTGCAACTGTTGAGCACTTGGCTTTTTTGTGGCAGGTGTTGTTTGTTTCACAGTTGTCCATCATGCTGCAGCCTTTCCCAGGTACAAAGTTGGTATAATGCTCCTTGCATTCACAGTGGGACTAAATCAGAAGGATGTGAGAGGGGAGAGAAAATTAGCTGTGCACAAATTGTGGATTTCAGAATAATTTCTGGAACTAGGGCTTGAACACAGTGCCTTAGTTAATCACCTGGTGAATTCAGACACAAATATAAAGCTTATATTTGTACACACCAGCCTGTGTTTCAGCCATGTGCATTTCACTGAGACGAGACCATGAACTACAAAACAACCCTGAATGACTAAGTTCCTTTTTGGCTCTTCAGGGTATCCAAGTAAACCAGGCCTTTTGAAGTCTTGCTTTTTTTGGTGGTGCGAGTTTTATGCACAGAAATTAGAGCCAGTTCCCAGCATCATGGATAATATGCAGTCTTTGTAAAGTGCTGTTCATTGTTTTCAAAGACTCAGATTGCTTCTTTCCTAAATAAACTAAATTTAGACATGGATATGTGGTACCAGTATAAGGACCCTGCTGGTCCTACAAGTCCCCTGTGGTCAGAGAGACAAAATTTAACTGGGAGAAGAATTATTTCAATGCCTCCATTTTAGGGAGGCAAATCAGAGCCGAAACAGTCCCAGAAAAAACAACACTATTGCCATTCCTGTTTTCAGAGGGGAGCTAAAAGACTCCCTCCTGGTCAACAGCAGGGCTTATGTTAAAGCTAGGAGTAGTGTTTCCTTGAGAGCTGTTTCCATACCCTCATGGCTTCTTTTTGAGAGAAAGCATTAATTCTTCTTGAGCAGTTACACTGACCTTTCCTGGACCATCATAGATGCAAATGCTGGACTGTGCAGGGCAGGTCCCGTGTGCTGCCTGGCAAGGGTCTATGGGCAGGCAGACTTGGCCATCCCCTGTGTGACCTTCTCGACAGGTGCATTTGTGCTGATTTGGCCCCAGGTACATGCAGTCGGCATTAGGATCGCAGACCTTTCTGGAGCACGGGTTGATAGCTTGTGAAAGAAGAAGTGAAGTAAATTAATCATTGTCCACAGCTCTAAAATTGAAGACAAGGATTTACCAGAGCACCTCCATGTCAAACAAAGTCTGGGCAGACTAAACTTTTCATAACAGCCAAGTCTGAAGTATTGTGGCTGCATGGAGATGGAAGGGAGGAATGTGTTTATGCTAACGTGGCAACCAGCTGTTTGCTTTTGAGCAGAAATGATCTCTTAACTTGGCAAACTGAGTTATAAACAGATTAAAGCATGAAACGTGCTCATTAAAATATCACAACTATTTCCTTGTTCTCTGATGGATTTTAACTAGAAAAGGTCAGCTGGGAGGTATGAGGTCTATGCAAGCTTCAAGCACGTGTTAGATCAGTTGGAAAATATTTCTCAATACAATAGGCCTTGGCTGTTTTCTTTCCGGTAGTTAAACAACATAATGTCATCAGTTCAGCTATATGGAAAACTGTCCAACAAGTGCTTTAGTCTTCCACACTCTTTACTTTCAGGATGGTACTAGAAGCTCACTAGTTATTTCCATGAACCTTTTTTTTTAGGCAATAGCATTGCTTGTTCTTTTTCAAAGTCAAGCAGTGCTTGGAGAGCATCTTCTCACACATTCGTGTCCAGGTTAGGTTATGGTTAAGCACACATTGTATCTAGAAGATTGCATGCCCTGGACACACCTAAAAAGTGGTGCTTCTCACTGTTTTCTCCTCTTTTCTCCTCTTTTCTTCCCTTTCTTTCCCCTCAGCTGGGACTGATCTGAGCCAACCTCTTCTAAATTGTGCATCGAGCATCAGCTTAAACAATATTCTTTGTTGCAATTGGTCTAGAAAGAACTGGTACCATAGGACATGAAGTGAGTAAGGAAAAGAAAATCTGGACTCTTATACATTTAATTTGGGCATTCAGTGGCCAGTCGAGGAGTCTATAAAGACACCTCTAAGGTAGAGTTTACCTCTAGCTGAGATGCTATTAGCTTTGTTTCATGAAAAAGAGGAAAGCTATAATGAACTTTACTTGCCTGTGGAGTTTGTGCGTGCTGATGGAACTGAGCTGCCACATGATGGGTGCTCAATAAATATAAGCCCTTGGTCGCTGTTGTTGATTTTTATGGAAGCAAGCTGTGAGGCTGAACTGTTCCAGGCAGAGGGATATGACAGCAGTGCATTTGTAAGCACTGATGACCCAGTATTCACCTTATGTATTTCAAGGGGGTTGACTAGCTTTAGTCTGATTGCATGGACTGTAACTTGTTAGCAATTGGATGGATGGGCTTCTGAAGCACATTTTAGGATTTAGTTTCATCCTGAAGGAATCTAGTTTGTGCTTTGGGATACGAACACAAGAAAAATTGGATGGTGAGATGTGTCTCAAAAGCACATTCTGTGTCTGAACTACAACACTAATGGTGGTGTATCCAAAGAACTGGGGCAGACATGGGAATTACTCACGTTCACATCGTGTGCTGTCCCCGTGGAAGTGGGGCAGACACGTGCATTGCAGCTGTCTTCCATCCTCACCCGAGGCAGCACACCTGGAGTTTGCAGGGCAGTGCAGCGCCTCGCACTCCGCTATGGCTGAGGGACAGAGGGGACAGGTTAAGCTGTGCCTGCACACTGTGAGGCTTTGAGGTTCAGTGTACCTTTGGTTGCTTTTGCATGACTAACCTGAGACCAATTCAATCTTACCAATTCCACCTGTATCATGGCTGTTGAATACATCTCACATGGAAAATTCTACTTACGCTGGTCGCAGCGGAGCCCTTTGTACCCAGACAAGCAGGTGCATCTTCCATCCCCTGTAATTCCACTGTTGCACACTCCATGAACACAGTCACAAACTATAGGGAGAAATGGATTTGCTTTACTGAATACAAATGGTGTTTGTATTTGGTGTTGTGTGAAGACATTGTTAGTGGTTACTCATAGCAAGGAGTGTCCTAGCCAGCAGCTTTGGCCAAACCAAGCTGTGACTTGAGTGCCTGAATTTATAGGCTTCCCTTACTGAGGTGATCAATGCTTGCAGTTGCAAACGTCAGAAAATAACACACAAATTTTTGAAGGCTGTTAGGAGCCCAGGGTCTGAAAAGCTGCAGAACACACACTGTAAATGCCAAGCTGACTTGTTGCTAATGCTATAAAACTTGTAAAATGTGACAATCTGAAGCCAAAATCGGACATAATGTGTAACATAGACCTCTTTAAAAAAAAAGTTAAGCTATTGTTCGTTTTTGCTTCAACTTTGTATCTCTCAAGCACCTCAGGAAGAGATGAGTTTTGTGACCTTTTTTTTTTCTCCTCCCTAAAGAGAATTTATTTAGTTAAAAGCGTAATTAATCATGGTAGAGGTCTTAGGCTTCTTTCTTTCTATAATCTCTCATTTCTGGTTATATTCTGGTTATAAACCTAATGACAATATGCACACAAGATGATGCATTCACAGTCCAGGCAACTGTGAGACCCTTCTATAAGTAATTTTTGAGGCCTTAAGTATACTGCAAAAACTTTATAGTTATAACTGCTTGGATTATGGCAATGATGCTTTTTAAAAAGGCCATTTAGAATTACACTTCGAAAAGTCTAGAAGAGGTACAGAATTGTACAGCTGACTTCATGTTTAAGCTGCATTGATGTAGCATATCCTCTTCTCCTTAAAAACATAGCTTGTGTTCATGCAAATCACCCACAATAATTAATTGATAATTTCCTACCTATGTTAATCGCCATAATATAAAAACCAGGTATATCTAAGGTATTGCTGAAAAGCAGTTAGCCTTAAATGAACATTGTTTATAATATATTTATTTTAGAACACTTGGAGGAGCTCAAATATCTGAAAGCTGAAGTGTAAAATATTGCTTAAATTAATATGTAACTGAATCCTCCAGTAACTTCTCAGAAAATAATTACATTTATGATATTAAATTCATTCAAGTACCCTATTTTCATGAAAATGCTGGCTCAGTTACATTTCTGTGTATCAACACTGGCATCCAGTGGACAGCTAGTGGAAAAAGGGCTTTTGAGCCAGCAGTGGTGTAGCATTAGTGTAGAAAGGCCAACACAGATTATTTAAATTGAGACCATTTGTGACTCCTTACAAGTAACATTATGTAGATCTTGAAGGAAGAAAATGAGCTTTACGTTGAGATAAGCAATCACTTAAGAATAAGACTGTTTTAAAATTTTTTCTGTTTTTTCGATGAAATTTTCAGCAAGGGTTAGGAAGGTAGAATAGTAGAGATGATTAAGAAGCAGGCAAAAGTGGAAAATGTTTTGTGCATACATACACTTGTGACACATAAACATTTTAAAAAGTGTACACAGCTTTAATCACTCCTTCAGACTTCTGCTTCTGATAGATGTGTGGCTAATCAGTGAATTCATCCATCACCCAAACCACACAGCTAAAGTAAACACACCCTTTTCCTCACTTTTGACAGAATTGTGTATCTCCCTGGCACAGAACAGAGCGAAGAGCTCTCTTTCCTTTCCCCATTGTGTTCTCTGAGGCAGACAGCAGCTCTTACTGGGAACTGTTTGGGCTCTCACTGTGATTTCTTCAAGTCTGAATAGAGCTTTTACTCCCTTCTTTTCCCTAATCAAATAAAGAATGTTGAAACTTACCTGATGTGCAGTCAGGACCAAATAAATTGTCTTCAGCACATTTTTCACAGGCTGTCCCACCAAACCCTTTCTGTGAATTACACAATGGAAATCAAAACTTAAGTTTCTCATCTATCTCTATACAGATAGATATATGCTTAGCAGGCTGAAAATAGCAACTTTCACTGGCAAAAGAAAATAACATGAAAGTTTCAATCACTAGCTGCCACAATCTAGAAAACATTGTCTTTTCAACAATCTTGCCCCCACAACTTTTTAAAAAATAATCTGTAGATCTTCAAATCAGATGTTCTGAATATCAAGGTAACAATGAAGTACAGTAATCAAGTCTAATGTTCAAATCAGGCTTGCAATTGTTGAGTTGTGTTTTCTGGATACTTCTACCTCTGTCTCTTTTTCACATATCCCCAGAAGAGGACTTTTGATGTAAAGTAAAGATGAATCATTAGAGGGGGAGGTAGAAAAGATTAATTTGAATTGTTTCTTAAAAATCTATTTGCCTGAGGTTAAGCCTTACACGTTGCATTCTCAGCAAAGGAACAATGTATGGAAAGTATAGCCCCATAGCCCCATGTATAAGTACTTTCTATTTAGGGCAAAAAGTCACAAGTAATAAAACAATTAAAAAAAAATAGAGGAACTCAAAACACCTGTCTCAGAAAGATAAGATGAAATAACTTTTTTATAATTCCACCTGAACACACTCAAGTCTGGAGAAATAATAGTGTGAAGATTAATGGAATCCAAGCAAAAAGTGAACTCCAAGCTGATCATTGCTGCTGTTTCTGGAATCCTTTCCTTTAATGTATTTATACAGTAGAACATACATTACTCCTTAGGACAGCTTATGTGCTACTGCTGTATTTTATTTTCATTTAAAAGAAAGGACATACCTGACAAGTGCATGTTCCATTCCCAGTAATGCCCTGGGAGCAGTGTCCTCTCCTGTTGCATGGTGATGCAGCTCCTCCTGGACATGCTGAGAACGACAATGGTTAAGCCATCAGTCACCTTGCTCTGACCCTTGTGCTCCCCTTGGATGGATTGATAATTTGCTCTCAGGATTTTATTTGATGCTAAGTTAGAGTTTAATAAGCCTTTTTTTTTCCCACCAAAAATTGCATTTGCTTTATGTGGGATACTTTTCCTTTTGCCTGCTACCTTCGTAAGACTGTGATAATTGATTCAAAAGATCTTGGAAATTGAAATATCTAGGTATCTAACAACCAAATCCTGTCCAAGGGGCTGTGGTCACTAATCAAACTGGTGTGCCAAAGGTGAATTATGCTCTTCAGTGCCTCTGGTGCCAAAACTATGGTTACAGGCAGTGGTATAGAAGGTGAGACAGTCTGAACAAAAACCCCCAGCAGGATGAGATAAGAAAAAAATTACCATATTTATAATAAAATAGTCCATTTTTTTTTTTGCCTGAAAGGTTTCAAGATTCAAATCTTTACTGAAAGATTGCCTACAGGAAATGTATATTACAGTGGTTTATAGTCACATTATTCTGTCAGATTTTCTCTCCTATAGGGATACCCTTATTTTTTACAGTTGTCCTGCTCCTCCTTGGAAATGATGTATTAACTCTCTTCCATAAGCCTTTCCTTCCTGTAATTAGAATTCCCATTAGGTACCATAATTTTGATGCAGGTGGTATCTAAATGTATCAAACTCCTACTGGCCTCACAGGTACTCTGCTGTACCTTACTAGTAAGATTTATTGCTTATAGAGAGTCTCAGAGTTTGTTCTCTGTGGGTGGAGAGGGGCAGCACCAGATTTATGCTCCCCCTGCCTAAGTTAATACTGATTTAGAGCATTTGGGTAATGTGGAAGTTTTAGTAAAAATGAATTTGATTTGAAGTGATGAGCAAATAAGAGGATGTGCATATGTGTACACTCAATTCCACCAAAAGCTTTGGCTTTATACCAGTCTGTTAATATTTCTTAATTTATTCCTCAATGTAGTCTGAGGTCTATTGCATCTCTGTAGAGATTCTTTTGAAAAACCAATAAATTTAAAGAGGAAAATTTTAGTGCTGTTTTTCTCATACACACTGAAATAATAAGATGCTTAAGAATTTAGGTTAAATAACTACAAATGAGTAAAAGCAATAAATGCATATCCTTTAAAGTGGCTTTTAGTGAATCTTGTCTGCCATATGGCAGCTAAATCTTAAGGATTAATGGAAACTGTTTAATATTTGCACAGAATGGAAAAAAATTATTTGCACTGATGCTTTTATTGAATGTGCAATGATAGAGAAAACTCAGAGTTCATGGTATAATTCCTAGGAAAAGGTACTTTAAAATTGTTGACAAAGCAGTTGTTTTTTTGCCGCTGGCATTCATTGCACTCCTTGTCTTCACTACATCTTGTCTCTTGTTTTGATACCAGCACCAAGGGACAGCTTTATCAGAAGTTGGATAAATTACCATGCTGTTGTACAAGTTTGGCCAGGCAGATAAAGTGCTTCCTGCAGTGCTGGGACACTGGAGCAGTGCTAGCACAGTCACTTGCTGCCACCCCGGGGACAAGAGAGACCTCTGCTTTTATTTAGGATGTTTTTTGAAAAGCAGCAAGAAAGAGATGCTCTTGCTTATCTCTTAACAGCTGTCGGAGTGTGAAGGCCAAGTCTTTAAATCTAGGCCAAAAGAACCTAAATCTATCAGCATATTTTCCCTTCCTGGACTTAAATTCAGCACTTTCCAAGTGTTATCAAATAGAGCCTCTTAAAGTACTTCTCTTTGCCTGCCTCCCTGTGAGGCTGAAACAGTGAGTAGTATTTGAAAAGAAGTATTTTGAACCATATAATTTGTTAGCATTAAATTTAATATCTTTCCTCTTGGCCTTTATTTTTTCTTCTCACACTTCCCCTCCTTTATTCTTACAATTCTTTCTACTCTGTTGGTCATGCCATGCACCTTTCAGTTGGTAGCCCAGCTTTTCTTTGGAGCCATGGAAATATTTGCCCAGGGTGGGAACCTGTGCTGGGGTAGGGAGCAGCTCCTGCTGCACCTGAACTCCACCTGCTGTAGTACCTGTGGTTAGATGATGCTGGCAGTGTGGAAAGGCTGTGCTCTTTCCTCCTGGACCTTTCCTGAGCCTGTGCTTTTCTCTTTTGACTTGATGACTTTTTACAGAGGGATTGGTGGCAGCCAGATGGCTTGGTGTGCTTTGTGGGGAGGGAATGGGACAAAAGATCTTTCATTCACACTGTGTGTTTCAGCATGTGCTATCATTTAAGGAAGTCAGAGTGCTGTTTAAGACCTAATTTTGTCCTTGCCATCAGATGCTAAATGTGAAGCAAACCCCTAGTCAGGGATTTTTGCCCAGCCTCAGGAAGGACCATCTTTCCTCCAAATATTTCAACTTGTGCTGTATTCTATTACAGAAGTTATGATAACCTAGAGATAAGTATTTTGTTTTCCTCCAAATGAAAGCAGAAACAATGCTGAGACCTTGATTCTTTGCTTTTTGGGGTCAGGAAGTTTATCCAAAGGAAGGGAGGGCTTTCTTGCCTTTGCAGCCTCCTTCACACAGTGGTGCAGGCAGGGCTCCCACAGTGGGGCAGAGGACTCTGCCCCACTCCAGAAATTCTGCTGCCCATCGTCCGCTGCCCAGAGCAGCCTGACTATGGGATGGTGAGGGAGATTTGGTGGTGGGCTGGCAAACCACCCCACAAGTCACTCTCTTCAGAAGACATGAGCACACACTGCTCACTCAGCTTGTCTTTTCTCTTGAAGTTGCAGTGACCTGCAGTTTGATTGCTTTCCTTTAGCAGATAAATGACTGGTATTTAAATAATAGCTTGGGCTAAAATAATAATTTTGAAAAATATCTATTTTTTGGATAAAGGACTTCACAGGCATTGAAACAGAAGTGGAGGTCATTAACTAAAGGAAGAAACACTCTGGCTGGGCAGGGAAACTCCCTCTGTGGGTCTGGATGCCCATCTTGGTAGCCTGAGATTTGATGCATGTGTGGAGATGCTGAAAAGCTTTTCCTGAGGAAGGGGCAGCAGCAGGGGAGGCACTCTATTCCCTTGCTTCAGTAATGGCCTTCAGCATTCACAGGCATTTCAAGAAACTGTTTCAAGTTGAGCTGAAAGAAAAGATCCTCCCTGCATCACAAAGTCTAGAATTAAAGAGATTTGGAAATATTTCAGATGCAAATGAGGGTGGTTTTGACCTAAAATGAAATATTTATATTTTTGGTTCGAAAAAAATCTTAATTTTTAAAATCCATTTTAAGGATCCTCCTGAATGAAATAATTTTGCTGTTGGCTGTAATGATTTGTTTCAAAAATCTCAAAATCTAGGATGTTTTCTGAGGCTCTTTACATTTTTCTATGAATTTTTCTTTTTAAATGAAATTTTGAACACCTGTTTTTCTTCAAATTCCAGAAGTTTTAGCTAAAAACTGCTATTTATTTCTACTTTTGTAAGAAGCTCTGAGGAGCAAACTTCTCACAGCAATAGTTTCTGAAAAGAAGAAAAGTTGCTGCTTTATTTCTGTTCAAATTCTATATGAAAATAAAACCCCAAAGCCCAAAACAACTTACCCATGCAGTCTGGGCCCCAGTGGCCCTGGCAGCACTCAGGTTGTTCAAATTCCTTCACGCAACGATGCCGACAGCCCGGAAAAGAAAGTGTATGGGTTTTAATTTCCAGGTAATACCTGTGGAAAAGAAGTTAGAGCTGCTTTAAAGTGTTACAAGCCTCCTGTGGGGAAAAATGAAATTCTTAAGTTCTTCTCCTTTCAGTGTCAGACAAGAGCACTTTAAGCTTTGTTGCATTGATCTACATTTTTTCTTCTTCAATAAAACATACATTGGACGCCAAGGTCTAAAAAGATCCTTGGAGCTGTTTCTTTTGAACAGTGCATTTATCTTCCCACCCCAGCCTAAATACAGCACATTTCTCTATGTTTTTATTTGAAACAGTATTTTAAAATACCTTATTTGTATGATATATAAGATTAACACATACATATAGTATAATAATACATATTTATCATATATTTTTGTATCATTAATATCAAGTATGCAGAATAAATATAGAAGAGGTTCTATTAGACTGTTCCAGAGAAAATCTGATAGAACATCAATAGCAATGTTTATTTTCCTCTTATATCACTTGCTGTTTAACTTCCAGCATCAAATACCCTGAATGCAGCTTGAGTTCTGCAGTTGGTGAAGCCAGTGGTAAATGTTCCATAAGAAAATTGCGTAGTCTAGAGAATTTTTCATATGTATTAATGTTTTCTAATTACTGGAGTACAATATTAATGAGAAAAGCTCTGACAGAGGAGATACCTGCAGTCTGGTGTCCCAGTCCCATTGGTAATTTTGGTGTAACCAGCAGGGCACTGGGTGTCAAGGTTTAAAGAGCAAGGTACACATTTGGTTTTCATTCTAATGAGCAGCTTTTGATCACATTGCTTCTTCACCTGAAATAGGAGGAGAATAGTTAACAAGAAGGAAAAACACTACCCCAAATGGCATTGCTGAAAAATGACGAGTTTAACTCAGCTTTGCTCTCCCTCAGAGCTCTTTTCTGTTCAGCAGGAGCTCCTTGTTTCAGAGCTAAACTAGGTAATAGACCACATATTAGTGCTTTGCAGAATCTTTATCTGCACAAATTATGTCCAACCACTGCATGATAAACCCTTCTAAGTCTAATATTTATCCTAAGAGTGCTTTATCAACAAATACTTAGTTTGTCTGTCTTAAAAGCCAGGTTACAGAGACAACATCAGCCTATGCTATGTTAGTTCCAAAGTTGCTGACAAGTGCCTTCCCCACTCAAAGGCAAAATTAAACAAGGTGTGAGGGAGGAAAAATTAAATCAGCACCACTGCGTTGATCTAAAGGGCTATAGCTGGTATTTCCAAATTGGTGTCAAAGAACGACATCTTGCCTTGCATTCAAATCTGGTGGAGGATTTGGGCCTGACCCCACCAGAGCACACTGTTTTTTTAAAAAACCTCTTTTTATGTGTCTATTTTAAAGCAGTAAGTCTTTGCTGAGCTGCATCTAATGTTGGCTTCATCTTCTTTCTACCTGGTATTTGTAGAAGTAAGTTCATCATTCATAAATGGTGAGAAATTACCTAATTCAGAGTATGGTTTTTAAAAACCAGCAACACAACTCTGTGCAGTTCAGATGGTCCTGGACCTTCTGGGCACTCGTGGGACGCTGCAGCCTCTGCAGAACCTCACAGTGGTCCAGGTGGGTACCCTGGCACCTTGGGCAGGATTTCCCCATGTCTCACGGTGGTCCTGGATGAAGCCCTCACTCAGCAGTTTTTCCCCTTGACAGCTGGACATTTCAGCAGCAAAGTTTGTGAGGAGGTATCACAGACACTGATGAGGAGATTTAGCTTCCTAACCTCTGAGCCACTCTATGTGATTGCCACCACCCATGTATAAGCACATTTCAACATCTACCTAGTTGTCAAATTTTAGTCTTCATAAGTGCACTGTTGAAGTCTGGTCTGGTTAACATTGAAATACTTGGGTAGTGAAATCCTTTTGTTGTGTAGATGCTTTCAGGTGTCTTTGAAGTAAAAATGTGACCTTTTCCCAGATGTGGGTATAATGTGGATACAGCTTCAAAAGACATTTCATTGTTATCTGAAAGGCAGCCCATAAAATTTCATTTTTGGAACAATAAAATTCATTGAGTGTTTTGAAAAGGAAAAATTTAAATAAAAATAACTTATGCCCTTTCTATAGCACCAGCTGGTGTTTTGGAATTTTGGAATTGGTATTTGTTTTGGAATGGTAACATTATTTCCACTTTCTCCCAATTCCTCATTTTCTCTTTTTACTTTTAGAGAAAATGGAAGAAAGTTGACCTTTCAGTGTCTCTTCTTTTAGTGTCTCGTATTTTGGTATTTTCTAAGAAAAATAATAACTTTAACATATTTCCCAGTAATTTTTGTACATTTCA
>VZTT01036630.1:0-11934 GCA_013400855.1 Buphagus erythrorhynchus | reverse complement strand
TGCCTGTAATCTCTTCTCCTACAGTAAATCATTAAATATATGTGAAATATGAAAAAATCTTTAAAGACTGTCACAAAAATGCTTCAGTAATAGAAGAAAAGATTGTCGTTTCTTATATTGGATATGAATCAGAAGGAAAAACCTTGAACTATGTGGCAATCAGTGATTTATGTGATGGGATGATGAGTGAAAATATGAAATCTCTCTCTTTTGTCAGAGAATTTGCTCTCCTGAGACACCTAGTTCAGTAAACTGGGTGGTAGAGCATGGCCTGAGAGGGCACAGCACAAAGGTGAGGATCTTACTGTGTGCATTCATCAGAAATGGAGAGCAGGAACTCCAGGCATTCTTTAGGAAGATCTGCAGCCTGCCATGGGGAGGAGTTCAAATATGTGAAAAACAAGGTTCACTTTCCTGGTGGATTTTAAAAGGTTTAATAAAAGAAAATAAGAGACAAACAATAAAGCAAAGGGTTAATAAGGCCAGGTGCTTGACATTCAGCCAAGACCACACACTAACTCAGAAAATACTTCTTTAAATGCATCAACATGTTGCATATTCATAGACCTTCACGCATTATTCAGAATCATTCCCCCCCAACCTGTAAATCAACATTTTTAAAAAATTTTTCCTTGTGGCTCCATCCTGTCGGTACTCCCTGATAACAGAGAACAATAAATTCCTTCCCTGGGGTTCTGGTGTCCTCGATAATCCAAGAATGTGAAGAATTTCCTGATCATCTTTTTTACCATTCTCTGAGTTAGTTACATGAACAAAAGCGTTTTACATCACCATGTTATAGTCCAAGAAAAATACATATTTATCACATTACTATTCCTAAGTTTTGTTAATAGCAGAACTAAAAGAAGCTATATTCATACGGCAAAGTTTTCCAACATTATACATATAGCATTCATTTTAATATTTGCGAAAAGCCAATATATTATGCACTTATAACAAACAGGAACTTTAAATCTGACTTTTTATTTGATAGGGTTCCGTTTTTCCACTCCTGTCCCTGACTGGCATGAATGGCTCCTCGTCAAAAGGCTTTGGCTTCCTTTGAGGAAGAGGAGGGCACAGTTCATCCCTCTGCAAGAATTCCACTCAGGAGACTGACACGAAGTGCTTTGGCAGCCCTTTGAAGCCACTGAGGAGTCAGAACTCCACATGCAGGGAAGGCAGAACATGGAAGGTCATAGGGAAGAACTTTGAAGTGCTTTTAGAATCTCAAGAGTCTCATTGAGAGCCTGACGGGGTTTATTTGGTTGTGAAATCAATACTGCCCAGGTTATGGCTGTGTTGGCTCTGCCAGGGGCTTTCCTAAGGCATTGGGAAGTTTGGTCCTGTTGGATCCCAGAAACCTGGTGTTTCTGAGCTTTCTGTGCTTTCAGGCACTGACCCCCTGGGGAACACTGCCTTTGACCTGAGGCCTTGAAGATGGCTTCTAAATATGAGTGATGGAGTAAAAATCATGAGTGTGTAGTGAATTAGAGGTGTGTGCTTTCAAAGGGTGATGGGTTTTAAATTTGAGGTTTTTATAGTATAATAATAGGTATAGGACAACATGGAGGATTTTGGATGTTGTCTCTTTCTTTGCTCATCTTCTTCTTCCTTCTTCTTCATGGTTTTCAGGTAGTAGTTTCTGGTTGGTCAGTCAGTGTCACTCTAAGGGTCATGGGAATCTAGTTACTGGGTCAAAAGTATAAATAATATAGGTGTTAATTCTCTATTGGACTGTTTAGCTTTAAAAGATCTTGTAGCAGTTTCATCTCAGGCCATTTTTCCTCACTTCTAGCAGGTAGCTGGAAGTGCGTACTCTCTGTACTTTCTGATAAGATTTAAAAAACATCCAAGCCCGAACACGAGAAAAACTGTTTCCGTCGTGTTTCTGTTAATCCTGGCTCTGAGTGAAGGCAGACGACACTGAGACAAACCACTAATTAGGTGGTGCAAAGCCCCCACACCACTGCCACATGGTCCCTCTCAAATCCATCCTGTCAGGGGCTTCCCTGCACCCCATGATCCCTGGAAGGAATGAAAATAACCAAAGAATGCTATGAAACAAACATTCAGCCCCCGCAAGAGCACACCCCAGGTTATTGCCCAAATTGCCACCTCAGAGCTGGCTGAGGAGGGGCAGCACCTCCTCCCCCAGCAAAGAAACCAAATTTGCCCCATTTGAATGATTTACAGTGAAACATTCCCCACATGTCAGCTTTTACGGGCAACATTTACAGAAAAATTGAAGAATTCCAGTAGTTGAACAAATCTCTCATCTTTATTCTTTTGCATAGAATAAACAAAAACATAATTTCAAAATTTGAATGAAATGGGAAATTGGGATTAGCCAGGCAGTAAGTGAAAGCAAGCTACAGCCTTGAGCGCATTTGTAATTGGGCAAGTTACAAACATTTCAGTGATGAGAAGGATAATAGAAATTCTGACAGGTCCTGTACTGGAGAGAGCTTGTGGGCACCACTGTAATAAATGAACAGAGATCTATTTGATTTTTTCTTAAAAGTGAGAAGCCCCAAGAGTTTCATGTTACTTCATTTAGTGCTTGGTGAGGCTGTTTGTATGAGAATTTCCCCTACATTTTAAATCACTTATTGCTGCTTTGGCAGTGTCTGTTAGATTCCATTAGATTCATTAGCTCTTCTAAAGAGCATTGCTCTGTGGAAATAGCTGAAACAGCTGCTCTGTGTAATTTTGTTATTGCTTTAATTTACTCAGAAATTCTGTTTTAACACTCCAGCTGTCAAATATAAAGAGGAAAAAACAATCAATATAAAAGCACTTTCTACCTCAGTATTCTTATGTGTACCGTTTGGGGGAAGATGGCTGAGAACCTAAAAAAATGAAAGGCTTGTTTTGTTATTTCCATGAGATTTCTTGGAGCTGCTGGAAGTAGATAGCGCTTCTGAAAATGTCAGCGATGGAGTGCTTCACTGTGGGGTGAATTCTGTTCCTCTGCCAAACTGCTTCTCTCACACCATGAAACATCTGTCAGTCTCCAAGTCCAGCTGCCTTCTGTCCAGCACCACTTGTTCCCTCTTAGATCTTGGCCAAATTGGGGTCAGGAGATCTAGACATGTGCAGTGCTGGTGTCCTCAAAGCCTTTTTTTATTTCCTCCAGGAATATGGGATAAGGTTTCACTGAGCAACCCTGTGCAGCTGCAGACCTGCTGCTGGAAATGGGTGAGTCCATTCATGAAGGTTCTTTGATTTGCTAACAGAACCCTTTATGGACTGTAGTGTATATTCCTGTTGCTTTCAAGAAGACAGAATAGCTTTCTTTTTATGGTCCCACCCAGACCATCCAGTTAGAAAGTTCAGGGATCTCCTGTTATTGTTATATACCGATTAGAAGTACAAAACTGCAGAGCCGGGTATAACAACAACAGTAACAACAACAATTGATCTGGCAGCAGTTCAGGCTCAGTATCTCTCACAGAAGCTGATTGAGTTATGCCAATCTAAAACTTCAGTCTTTGTTACCAGTATCTTAGAAGTACAGCTACAGAAGGGTTAAATCCATAAAGGAATGTTTGTTTTTTTTCTGGGTGGAGAGAGGGAAGGAAGAGGGAGAAGATGTTATTATCTTTAATCTTTGCTTCTGTTCTGATGTCTTTAGTGAAATTAGGCAATCATATTAAATGGAATTTAGGATGAGACCTAGTGTAGCATNCTGCAAATGAGATAACCTTTAATGTTCCTTCCAGCCCAAACCATCCTGGAATTCTCTGAATATCTTCATGGAGTGAGTCTTATGTTCCCCAGCTTTTTTCTGCCAGCTCATGGCATTCGCCTGTAGAGATTTGCCTGTAGATTTTGCAAACAGAAGGTCCATTGCCTTCTTTCCAACAGGCAAATCAAATAGTATTTTCTTGAACAAAACTGCCAATTTGAGCACAATCAGCCAGTTGTTGTGCTTTAAGTTGTTGTGTAGTCTGTAGGGAGGCAGTGAAATTTCTGCAGTGCTGCTCTAGAAAAGATAATGTCAGTGCTCTTTCCCAGAGAGCTTTGCTCCCAAACACTATTATCTCCATTACCTGAGTTTTAACCTATCTATTCTCTATTATTTAATTCAAAATGAGTAATTTTTTTTTAAACAGTCATGGATTTCATGTCCAAAATCCACTGAATTACGAATGCTACTGTTGTGCCATCTGATAGTTAAATGCATCTCTTTCAAATTAAGTTCCTTTAAAAGCTGCTTCTGATATCCCAGTGATGCAGAGTACACAGACAGACCTTTTACTTCTTATTGGTAATAAGTCTTCAAATGTTAAACTCTAGATTTCTGCTGTCAAAGGCAAATATTTGTTTATGTCCTCCTCAACAGCTGTCATGTTAGTGTCACTCTTTCCTTATTTTTTCCTTTAATTGCCTTTCAAAATATAGTCTTGAACATGAAAGGCCCGGTACCTCCTTTCAAAGGTCAGGCTTAACTGACAGTGATGCTCATTGCAGTTTTTTGAAAGTCAACTCCCTTGTCTCAGCAGATTAATATAGTGTCATAGCACACGTATGCAGCACATCAAAAATAGTATATTTTGTACTGTTTTGCTCTGCACGTTTCCGACATGTTATCTTTTAACACTAATTTACAGCCAGAAGACCCACTTAGTCCCAATATACTCAGAATTAAGGTTAAGGTATTTCTAGTGTGGATAATGCAATAATGGATGTGAAGTTTAATCAAGTATTTGCATGGATATAAATATATTTTTCCCCTGTTAATTTGTTTCTAAACACACTAAGGGTGCCCAGCCTTTGGCTGAAGGCAAAGCCTATCTTAGGGCTCTCTGTTTTATTAGGGATAAAATGCATTTTTCTCTGTGCTGTGTATTCCTCTGCTGCCTTCTAGCAGCTAAACAAGCAGGCGATGGTGCAAAAGGAAAACACACCACTGAGAATTAACTGCATATGTTGCAACATGGTCCAGTCTTTGCTGTTGGAATAAATGCTTAGGAAACCAAGCAGTAAACTAAATACAGATTGAACTGCTTTCCTCAGGATTGCTGTCACTGATAATCCCAATACTCTTCATAGCATTAGTTAATCATATCCCTTGTTTTAAATAAACTCCTCTCAGGTTGTCAAAGGACAAACTGAGTAGGGAAAGTTAAGATATTTAACACTGTAACAGTTTGCTGGTCTGAATTCACTGGGGAATTCGGAGAGCGTTAGTTATCAATTTTATTTGCTGCAAACTCATGTATTGCCAGTCCTTTGGGATTCAGGAAGTGTTGATCATGGTATTTTGTCATCACCAGAACAACTGGGGAAAAATTAAAACCAGAGAGAGCTACATCTGCTGAACTGAGGCTGGAATTTGGCACCTGCAGCCTCATCCTGCTAAGAAAGGAGTCCCTGCACAAAAGGCTGGTGTATGAGAATCACCCCAGACCAATAAATTCCTGAAGAATTCTTGGTCTGAGAGCCTTTCCTTATTGACCAGTCTGCTTGGGGACTTGGCTGCTTACATTATTAACAAGGCTGCATTTAAGCAATTTGTCTACTCATTGGACACTTAGAATGGACCTGTCCTTTTTTGAAGATACATCTAGCCACAGCCAAAATTGGCTTAATAAAGATAATTTGTTTTCAATGTTTTGTTTAAAACACAGTAATTAGATTTAATTCTTTAGATGGCTTCTTCATGCAAGGAGTCCTTTTGAGGATAAAAAGCTGTGCTCAGAAAGTTCTTGAGCTTCCATTTCTGGGCACTACAGACATCTTTGAGGGTAATACTTAAAGGATACTTTCACAAAGCCCTTCTCCACATCAGGTGTGCTATTAAATGCTTTAATCACATCATTAGTTTTTCCCCAAAGACTTCAGCATTATGCTACACATGGATAAACACTAACTTTGATATTCAATAGATCATCAAGCTGGGAGATGAAATTCCTCTTGCTCACAAGCTCCAGGTAGCTTTGTAGGTTTTGTGCTTTACTGAGGCAGAGCATTCATATTGTCCAGTGATTTCTGTAAGACCACTTCCACTTTGGTGAAAGAAATGTTCATTTAAAAATAATGGGTTATTTTAAATATTTTCCAACTGAATAGGATAGAACAGAAAAATTAATGTCCACTTCAGATGTCTTATCATCAGTTCATAGAGCAATGATAAATAGGAGATAGGTGTCTTCCAGAAGAACAACAGAACCACCTAAAGACATCCATGACTGAATATTTCAGGAGTGTCAGAAATCCAATTCCATTTTGTACTGGCAGAAGGATGTATTTTGGAAGGTGGTTGACTTGGAGGAGGAAACAACCTGCCCTCCAGAAACACCTCTCCAGTAGCCAGCACTGATGGGACTCCCACTCCTCCTCAGGCATGTTCAAAAGCTCAGCAGCAATGTTCTGGCAGCTTTCTGCGAGAGATTTTGCTCTGTTGATCGAGGAAATAAATGAAGGAAGTTCAGAGTTGTGGTGGCTATGAAGCATTTTCTTCTCAGGAATGTGAAAAATTAAACTATCAAATTAATCACAAGTGCTGTATTGGGTTGGTGTAGCAAGGTTGTTTGTATTTTTTTTGGGGGGGGGGGTATGAAGGGAGGCGGGATACAGGTGTGGCTTTTGAGAGAAACATCCAGAAACTTTTCCCATGTCTGACAGAGCCAATTCCAGCCAGTTCCAGGATGGGCCCAGCAGCAGCAGCAGCAGCAGCAGTGCAAAGAATAAAGCTTCCAAAAATATGAATTCTTGATTAAGGTATCGGTTTACTGTTCAATATTAAAGGGTTACTAAGATTTTGATTAAAGTGCTAATTTGTTATTAAGTGTTAAATGTTGAGATCCAAAAACTTACCTTTTGTTATCATTGTTGAGTGTTAGTATCCTTGGGTTGGTTGGAATATGTTCCGTTGATCCTGTGTTTGTATTTCTTATTACTCCCTGCGTCCATGCCCCTTTCCGTCGGGAACCACACCCAGTGCTCCCAGAAAGACTTGCGCAAGAACTGTATGTAAAATGGGGGCCTTCGGCACAGTTTGGACCCCCAGAACAGAAAACTAGTGCAGGGCAAGAGAGTGGAAATTGTGGCTCTGGCTCGGCAGAACCTCAGAGAATCATCTACCATCAACTAAAGCTGTGTCCCGTCTTGTCACCATGACTCCAACACCACCTAATCTAAATGACACCCTTAGACTGCAAGCCAACAGGGGTGTTCCTGAGGCCTCCCGCGAGGACGGAAGCCCCAGCTCTGCCGACAGACAAAGCTGCGCATCTCCTCCTCCTCTGCGTTGAGACTCGGGAGCAGCGGCGGTGTGCGTGACCCCTCAGGTACCCACCCAGAGCTGATTTCACTCTAATAAAGGCCTTAAAAAGGGAGCTGGTTGCCTGGCCCATTTATTACAGCAGCACCTCTGGAGTAAAGTATTTAATTGGGAAAAAAGCCCCTGCAGAACTGAAGCTGAGAGAGAGGGGTCAGAGTATATTAGAGACACAGCTTTGCAGGCCCCCAAGTCAGAGCAGAAGGAGGGCCAGGAATGTCTCAGTTCTCTATTAGGGCAGTGGTTTAAATAAGTTTTTTTTCTTTTCTGCTAAACTTGCATTTTTCTTCTGAAGAACTTTGGATTTTGCATATAAAAGGAGGATCAGAAACCTGCTGTTTTTCTTAAGCACTCTCAAAATGGAATAGAAATGTTCTTTTGTCATGAAAGATTGAGATAAATTTTGAAGAAAATAAGTAATCTGAGAATTTATGAATGATTCTTTCTTATATAACTGAAACTGCATGGAGAACAATCGAGCAGAGGACTGTAATTATTTTAAATAGTGATGTTTTGGAGAAAAATACTGAGAGATTATAACCCAAACTGAACTACTTGGCAATTTACATAACTGAAGTGGTGCCTGGGAGATGACAGAAGCAACTTGGGAAACAGGTTTGTAGAGTTTTATTTTAAAATTGTTCTTTTTAATGGCAATTTATTGAAAAAATTAGTATTTAAAATATTTGAATATGCATTTGATGCTACATATTCTGAGCATGTAATGTTCAAGGACTACATTCACACTTTTATCATGTTTTAGAATACAGTTCATCAAATTATGGTAGTTTGGCACAGAAAACAAGGAGCTCATAAAATGTGTGATAGCTACAGGTGAAGAAAATAAAAAGACATTTGATATTGGCAGTTAAAATCTTACTCTGTGACTGTGAAGAAGAGTTAAAAGGTAAATATCAGCAACATTTTGAACTCTACAAGGAAGATTGCAATTGTACTTGATTCATTATTCATCAAAGAATGAATCTGACAAAAAATCCTCAAAGGTAGGTTCATCTAGTCTGTAAAACCAGACATTCTGATAGTTATTGCATAACCTCTCTACTACACACCTCTATTTATTTATTTATTTGTACTCCTGGTTTAATTTTTAATTTCTCATATACTCTTCTTCAAAAGATGTAATGATTCTACTCACATGGTGTATGTAAGATACTCCTCAAAGGTTTTGAAAACCTTGATTTTAAAAAATAAGCCCAAGCTTCTGGCTGCACTGGAGTGCAGTTAAATATTCCAGTGACTGCATGGCTCCCATTATTTTGACAGAAATGTGTCTGGATACAGATCTTTGTTCCTGGATTGTGTGTGTCTCAGGGGGATTGCTCATTCCTCTCACCAGAGGTCAGGACATGCACAGGAAGCACAGAGAGGGGCTCCCACCTCATCACATTTTCTTGCCTAAAGACCTGCCAGGTGATGGCTTGTCAAAATTTGGATCAGGCACCTTCACACCACCGTGTAACAAAGGTTTTGTCAGCCACGTGTCGTGCTGCTGTTTCATCAGAGCTCTCCACACTCTCACGTGGTTCTTGTATCTGATTTATCTCTGCTGTGCTATGTTTCAGTAATTTTTCTGGAACTGCATCAGATGGGGGAAGTACCAGAAGAGGCTTTTATTAGCTAAAGCAGAAATGTCTTTGGCAGTCTGGAGTCAGGAGATGTAGCAGGGTCATGGATATGTCAGGATTTTGGAAAACTGTGTGACCAGGGGCAGAATGGTTAATTTATGTGTAAATTATTATTTTTCACAGAGTGTGTGCTTTACATGGACTCAAATGCCATTCCCAAATCTGAAAAAGTTGCATTAGCAAAGAATTCCAGCTTCTTCACTTGGATCTGATTTTTCTAATCCTATTAATTTGAATTTACCCCTTTGGGTTAACCTGTAAGAGCAATCAAAGGCAACCACAAGGATAGAAATTTAAAATTCCAGGAACTTCTGGTTACACTGATGAGTATAGAATTTAGGGATTCTCTCAAGTTTTAGGACATTTTCAGCTTCTAGGTTACTGAAGCTTTCATTAATAATTTTAAACTAATTAAATATTTTTCCATATTTAATTGTAAATCTCTGTTAAAAATAATATATTAATTTTCATGTTTTTAAATTATATACAAATCATCGAGATGGATAATAATTGTTAATTAAAATGCTAAATTAGCTTAAAACACTTTTAAGGAAGAGGTAATAAATTGCAAATTATAAAGAAAAATGTCATATGTATTATTTGGACAACATTTTTTTTTTCTTAGGCAGAAAATACAATAACCAGGATCAGCCAAAGGGGAGGGATAGAGACTACAAAAGGTTGAGATGTCACAAATCCAACAAGATGAATAAAAAAATAAAATATTTCCAAATTTTCCTGTTTGGATGATTCAACTGGTACCCACAGTACACTGTGAATTAACCACACAATTTCTTTTATTTGTATCATACAGAGCCATGAAAACCAATTTAGATTTTTAAACTCGATCAATTTTCTTTCCTAAATGAGCTGAGGTAGGGTCACCCATCAGTAAACCTCTGTCAAACAAGCTTCTTTTAGACTGTCCAGCTCTGCTCTTTAATGGCACGAGTTTGAATTAGACCTTAATGTACTGTCACTTTAAATTAGGGGCTTCAGCCTGAACGTGGCCATAAAGAATATTATCGAGACAGAGTAAACAGATTTCTATCAAAACAAATCAGTGTAGGCTGGAAATAGCAAAGTCACTGACACTTTGGAAAGCTTGAATTTCATCATGGAATTGGCTGTGTCTGCACAAACCAAACAAAGGAATGTCTTCAAGTGACACAACTATTATGTGTTTAACATAAATGGAAAAAATGTACAAAGATATTGCCTCATGTTGGCTTGAACAGGTCTCTCCTCTGATTGATGCCCTCATTTCAGGGTTCTAAACCAGGACCCTGCTATTCTCCTGCAAGCAGGAGATACTACATTGCTGTGCTTAGTAAACCTCGAATAGTTCTCTCCCTTTTGCCCCAAATTCCTTCAGCCCACACAGCCCCCTGTGCTCTGAGAGGCACTTTGGCTGTGCCAGATGTCACAGGAATCACTGGGCCTTTCTTAATGTCCTTATTCAGTCCTGGGAAACCTGCTGACATCTTTTTCTTCCCCCAAAATAGCATCTCTGTTTATTTCCAGAGGCATGGAAAATGAATGTGTGTGTACACACATAATCAGATATTGATTTGTGGGCAAAATGTTCGTAATTTACTTATGGGAGAAATAATACGAAGCATTTTTCCCAGGGATAGTTAATTCTAAGGGATGAGTTATATATTTTGGAATTCTATATCCTTATGTAGTGAAATCCAGCAGAGAATGGTTGTGGGTGAATTATTTGCCAGATGGCAAAATTTCTCAGCCTACTCCAAGTCGATTGTTTATGTTCACTTCCTACTACACACTGCAGGGAAAAAACTGTGGAACCTGCACTAGGCAACTGGCAGTCAAGGGAGAAAATCAGCTGAATTGCCATTTGTCCATCTAAATAGTCCCTGGCAAAATAACCAGAACCACTCTGAACTGTCCATTAGATAAAGAAGAGTAGAAATTGATGGAAATTAATGAATATGATTTTGGACTCAACATCTATATGGAATTAAATATACATATAGGATCTGGTGCTTACTAAGAAAACAAAATTGATGTGAAAATCTAGTTTTTAACTGAATAATTGTCAATTACGGCACCGCCTTACGGAACAAAGGGCCAGCTGGCACAGGACTAGTCTGGGCCTTCAGCTGCTCAAATCACTCTGGGCTTTCCCAAATTGTGTGGGAAGAGGTGAACTTGTCAACTTTTAAGTTGAATTATTAGTAGGAATTATTTAATTATTTTCCATTTACTATTGAGTCCTATGGAGGGTATAAGAGATATTAAATACCAAACAAGCTTTATATGGGGAAAAATTAGTGGAGACAATGATATGAAGCAGAAATTGTGTCTATAACTCACTCCCGATTCTTGATCTGGAAGGGTTGGTGTCTGTTTCCCACCATCCTGAGGCCATCTCCATGTGCTCCCTTCAGCCCCAGATCTCCTTCTGGACTGCTGGAACTCCCCAATGATTTTCTGATTCAGGAGATTAAATCCTGCAAGAAAATAATGTTTTTTTTCTTTCTGAAACTATAATTTATTTTAGCCACATTCAGCAATTAAAATATAGTAAGTAAGTCTGGTGTCACTAAAAGTCTGAAATTTGTAAATACTTTCAGGATCTAAATAATCCTTCTAGTGTCAGGAAGGTAGAAAATTTGGCGGGAAATGTTATTTATGATTACTCTGGTGAAATCCAGAACAACCTATTGATTAAACCATATCATTATAGTTTCTGTAGTAATGTGTAACTCTGCAGACTTTGGACTAAGCTGTTTGAGCTGGTGACCTGAGTAAACCAGGGCTTTGGGGTGTTTACAATTTATCTTTCGCCACACTGAGTTAAAAAAAAAAAAAAAAGTCCTGAAGAGCTTTCAAAATAAACAAAAAATTTAAAAAAAAATTAAATAATGGGGACAGGGGTGGGGAGAGAGAAAATTACTTAATAAGAATAGCAACTCAATTGGCTGTACAGAGAAAACTCAGCATGAATGGCGTCACAGAATTCCAGACTGGTTT
>VZTT01036621.1:6140-38828 GCA_013400855.1 Buphagus erythrorhynchus | reverse complement strand
AGGGTTTCTTTCTGTTTGTTTTTAAATTAACAAATCAGCAACATCTCAAAAGCCAGAAAACCACAACATAAAATTTTATGAGAAGCTATCACCAGCCCCCTTTGTTTCCTGTAAGACATATCCTGCATAGCTAGATATATTTATATATAAAGTATATAGATTTACATTATATATGTTTAAAAAATCATTGTATGTCTCCTAAATGCTCTTTTAAAGTCAGTTAATAACTGTATGTCATTATGTTGTCAGAATACAGTTTTAACTCCTTCAAAGAAAAACCAACATGCTGCAGTAACAATGTGATTCTGTAAACAGTCGTGGATTAACATTCAGTGACCACTGAATCTTCTCTGTGATTAAAAATCCCCACTAGCTGCCCAATCTGCTTTTGTCAGTGAACTTGCTGTCATTTTATAGCAATAAATATACAGTTTGCCCACATGCTTGAGGTCAGTCATGCTTATGCCTGAAAAGGAACATTTCCATGAGTGTTATGTGAAGGGCACATAACCCACAGCTCTGGAGCTGCTCAAGGTCACCATCTCTGTCTCTTCTAAACCAGTGACAAATCATCCCAGAAAGCTCTGTCTGCTCAGCACCCAGGCAGTGCCCTCTCCACCAGGGTCACCCAAGAAGGATGAGACACCGAGGTGCAGCCCCTGGACCCTGAAGCAGATGTGAGGGTGCTGGAATGGGCTTCCCAGGACGAGCCCTGTCTCAGTAAAGCACTTTGTGTTTTCACTACCTGAGCCCAACCCATCAATGCCTTTGTGCAACTTGGTGACCTGAAGCTGTCACTTGCAATTTGCACACTGCTGTGCTGCAGCAAAAAGGAGTGATGCTCTCCACCATGGTCCATCACACGTGCTCCAGAGCTTTCCAACCCTCAGTTTTCAGGGCACCTCGGCTGTGACTCGCTGGTTTTGGGGTGGTTTTAGCCACCTCAGCACTGCTCCCCTTGGCCCGGGCTGTGCTGAGCTATTTAGGACACAGTGGGGGCTGTCTCTGCAGCCTGGCTGTCCTGTGGGCTTCCCTGGTGTGGATTAACACCCATGTGCTCAGCACCTTCTCTTCTTTAATCTGTTGTGTCAAACCAGACTGCACAGGCTGGCTGTGAACAGACTTGCACACGCTGTGGGTGCTCACACACCTCCTCTGAGCCACATGCTTTGTACCATCTCTTGCTTTGAAGCAGCAGTACCACTTCTATTCTTTTTCCTGTTTTTTCTCTGATCAATATTTAAAAAAATTAAACCTACAGAAAAAACAAACCAGAAAACTTTCAGTTTAACTCTGCAATACTTGAACCCTTTTGTTTTTTTGCCAGATTTAGGTCACCCCATAGAGATCGATTGTTTTCTTTCTTGTCCAGGCATGTCCTCCTGCTCAGGCTGATAATTTGCTTTACTTGTGTATGGCTGTATGGGTTTGGGTTTTCCCTTGACATTTCTGTGAGCAGTGTAGCAAAGGTTGGTAGTGTTTATCCTCATTCCCTTTCTCCTTTTCGCTTATTTTGATTATTCTCCCATACCAATGCTGGCTGTTTCTCCAGTCATATTTAATCCCCTTTGTGGCCACCTCCAATTTTCCAATGCATATGCTGGCATTAAATTGCCTGTTATCCTGTCCTAATTTCCATTTTACAACTACTCAGAGGATAATAAAAATTTATCTATTATTTTTCTCTTTGCCTTTGTATTGTTTATTGTTCATCTGTACTGGGACAGCCTGTGAGTCTTTTCATGACTGTTATTTTTTCCACATGTCCAAGCTCAAACTGAGAATAAGAAAGCTTCCAGGGCTGATCCTTCCTTGGCCAGAATTTCTATTGCATTTTTATTTTTAACCTTTTGTGAGCATTTTCTGCAGTTTTGCCTTTCCAGCTCTGAGACAGGAACCTGAGGGTGGCAGGGAGGGCTCACAGGGGCCAGCTCTGGGGTGACTCTGCAGTCAGATGTGCTGAGGCTCTGTGCAGAGGCACAAGCTAAGAGAAAGGTAAGTGAGATCTGGCTGCCCTTTAGGTCAGGAGGGACAATTCTGGCCTCTGTGACTTTTGTGGTCTTTTACAGCACAGCTGACTCTGGGAAGATTTGGTTGGTTTGAGTGGGAAGCTCACTTCTTAGAATTTGGTGCAGTTCTTGATGTCCTACACATGTAAAACTGGGGGAAGGGGGTGAGTGTGGTTTTGTACTGCAGCTGGCAAACTGAAAATACTTCTGGTAATTTCCCTCCATGTTAGAGGGAATCACAAGTTCTGCCAAGCCACATCACATTAACTAATCTAGTTACAAAAACACAGACCCTGTAACTCACAGGTCTTTTTTTGTCCTCGATAGAGACCATTGGACTAACAGAAACCCAGTGCTCAGTGTCATTACAGTCTTCCTTTTAAGCCACCCAGATTAATGGAACAAATTCTCATTCAGAGAAATCAGGTACAGATCCCTAGTGACTACACTGATTTGACTCTGTCTTTTGAACAGTATAAATTACAGCAGAATATCATTATTAATTTCAGCTACCCCCTGTCCTGGCAAATTATCATTCATCTCCCCAAATGGGTATCTCAGCTGGAGACCTTTATTTTATCATCTTAGTAGAAAAAAATCTGCACTGTTTCTTCCCTCCAAATTAGCAGTCTATGATTTCCCTGGGGAAGTCTTTCTTAGATGTAGTGCTGATTAGTGCTTGACTAACAGGCACCAGCACATTTTTTACCTTCCAACACATACCTGAAATCTCTCACCAGGTCCATGGCTGCCTGCTCAGGAGTTAGTCACTTCCTCCACAGCCTGTAGGGAAGACAGCAAAGTTAAAGAAATGCTCATTTCTAACAAAGGTTTTTGTTGGTGTCTCCCTGCTCACATGGACACTGAACTAATTTCATTCCATAAGGAAAACACCCAGGCTGAGGCCAGGGGGTGATCATTAAAGATTGATTTCTTGATGTTACCTGGTAAGCTTCTGAATCAACCAAGTACCATAAAATGTTGTTTCTAAGTGTTACAGTCTGCCTCACTGCCTCAGTGCTGCATTTCAAGTTGCCCGTGAGGAAATTTTCCCTTCTCAGAGCCAGGGAATTGCTCATGTGGCTCAGTGCAAAATACTGGTTAAACATGGAAATGTTTTGTCAGGGAAACAGTGTCAGTGTAGGGTGGTTGAGGGGATCAGCAGGGATACCCCAGCACATGGTGAACCTGGGAAAAAGCACAGTGGGCTGGGGCAGGGAGGTCAGCCCAGGGGAAAGTCTCATTCCCAGTGGTGCCAGGCAAAGCCATGGGGACACACTGAGGCTGATGATTATGTGAGGTTGTTCTGCTTCAGCTACTTTGGGAAAACACTGCTTCCACACCACAGTTTTTAAGTATTATTAAAGAAAGTAGAAACTTGCTGCAAGTTAAACTGCCCTGGCTAGGTTACCTGGTGGTACTTCAGCCACTCTTACATTGCAGCTTTGCCTCCAGTGCTATTCCTGTGGCTTTTTGCTGGCTCAGGGGGAGTGAATATTAGAAATCAGAGTCTCTCACAAGGTTTATTGAAATACAGTTGCATCTCCTTCTGTGGAAGGGACAGTGACAGCTCCTGAAGCCCCGTGCCCTGGATGCTGGCCCCAAAAGGGCATCCCTGTGCCACCCCTCACACACTGTGCCCTTCTGCCCACGCCCACCTCAACTTCTGTCACCGCCCTGCATAAACCACTGCACCTTCCCTGGCTCTCTTGGAGTGAATTTGTGCTTTACAGTCTTACTGTAAAATAACAAGAATCAGGCTTTTAAAATCAGGAAGTTTCTCTAAGAGACTTCTGTGCTTTTGCTATAATCACTCCATATGCTCCTCTGACAATTTCCATGACCTTATTTCTCAAAAAAAAAAAAAAAAAAAAAAAAAAAAAAAAAAAAAAAAAAAAAAAAAAAAAAAAAAAAAAAAAAAAAAAAAAAAAAAAAAAAAAAAAAAAAAAAAAAAAAAAAAAAAAAAAAAAAAAAAAAAAAAAAAAAAAAAAAAAAAAAAAAAAAAAAAAAAAAAAAAAAAAAAAAAAAAAAAAAAAAAAAAAAAAAAAAAAAAAAAAAAAAAAAAAAAAAAAAAAAAAAAAAAAAAAAAAAAAAAAAAAAAAAAAAAAAAAAAAAAAAAAAAAAAAAAAAAAAAAAAAAAAAAAAAAAAAAAAAAAAAAAAAAAAAAAAAAAAAAAAAAAAAAAAAAAAAAAAAAAAAAAAAAAAAAAAAAAAAAAAAAAAAAAAAAAAAAAAAAAAAAAAAAAAAAAAAAAAAAAAAAAAAAAAAAAAAAAAAAAAAAAAAAAAAAAAAAAAAAAAAAAAAAAAAAAAAAAAAAAAAAAAAAAAAAAAAAAAAAAAAAAAAAAAAAAAAAAAAAAAAAAAAAAAAAAAAAAAAAAAAAAAAAAAAAAAAAAAAAAAAAAAAGTCAACTCCCATCATCCCTCAAGTCTCAGAAGAGCTCTCCACACAGTAAAGGAGAAGCAGATGCTGCCAGGTCTCTATCTGGATCTCTTCTTACACATGTTTAACCCTCAGGGTACAATGGATGCTGAGAATTACTCTTTCGTAACATTTGTTTGGCTGCCAGAAAGGAAAAATGAGTAGCAGCTCAAAGGTTATGTTGCTGTATTTTGCAAGAGAAGCCCTTGTCATGGGCTGCCTCTCTTTTGCTGACTGTGGATGTGAGCTGTGATGCTCAGCTGCCCACAGGGCACTGGGGTTCTCTGCCCACTGGGCTGTGCTGCCCCAGCTCTGTCCCATCCCAGTGCCTGTGGTGCCAGCTCTGCACTGCTGCCCTGCAGGGCCTGCTCATCCTCCCTTCCTCCCATGGGCAGCAGCACCCACACACCACAAGTGGTACCCAGACCTTGCAAGTGGTGTCCCAGACCTAATGTCTCATCTCCCTCTTAATCTAAATGACTGTGAGCAGCTTTATATGGCACATAAAACACTTCCTGCTCTGTGCAATGCTATTCCTACACCCTCTCCCTAGACTTCAATATGTTTAAAACAAGTAAGATGATGAATGTTTAAGATATAGTTAATGGTTTAAGAAAGGGATTTAAAACAAATTGCTGAATTAATGACTATTGTTATTGTTTCCTTTATTAGTCCCTTATTAGCCTGTTTCCTGAGGGCAGAGCTGTTTGCATAGGATTTATACCCTGAGGAGCTCAGAAATTTGGTATAAATAGCTTTAGAAACCTTTTTGTGGTTTTTAGAGCAGGCTGCAATGATCAGAAGATGCTGCTGCCATCGTGTTCAAGCAGAACCTATGCCCTACACATGCTGCCAGCATGGGCAGGTCTGCTGGACAGGGGTGGTGGGCTCCTTCCCCTCATGCATCAGCTCCTGCCCCTCTGTGCCCTGAACTGCTGTCCTGTAGCATCTCTTGGATACACTCACCCAGCCTGGCTGCTTCTGCCATGTCACCCTTTCACAGAGCACTCCTGCTTGTATTTCACATCTGGGCAGTCTGCCAAGGACAGGCCAGGTCCAGCAAGTTCATGAACGTCCTCCTTTGTTTTGTTGTCTCAGGCTGCTCACTTTTGTTCCACAATAAAGGGGCTGCTATGAATTATCTGTGCACTAACCTGTACCTACACCTGCATTGGTCTGGGCAGTTTGAGGGTAACAGAAATTTCTGGCCCGGGGTTAAAGCCTTCCTTGTAGATTGTCACTGTCACATCCCAGATGCTTCTTCTGTTCATTGTGTTGATGGGTGAAAGCAATGAAGTTTGAACTTCGTTCAAATTTTTCTTGAGCTTGGCAGCATAAGAGCTCTAATACGGGTTCAGGTTGGTTGTTAGGTAGAAATTATGTGTCAGTTCAGTGTTTTTCCCCTCTGTCTTCTCTTGCCAATAATCTGCTACAGTGCACAGAATTCCTGTCATCCCATCAGCCTGCATCCTTCCAAAGTCACTTCAGTGCCCATGATCAGCTTCTGTCTTTTCTCCTCAGTGAGCTGCTGGTCCCAAACAGAAGCATCACGATTCTCTCTGGGAGAGCTCTGCTGTAACCCCAAACCAGCCCCACCCTGACACCCCTGGGGCACACCCAGAGGTTGTTCACACAACAACAAACTTTTTCTGTTGGTCGAGATGATGTGGCCACAGAGCCAGGATGAGGCAATTTGCCCTGGAGTTACCAGTCCAGCCCAGGGAATATTATCTGCTGGTCAGAACTCCAGACTGGGACTGTGAGCACAGCCTAAGCTCTGCCTTTGGTTTTTTGGTAGGATCTTGGGTAAAAGGGTTCTAAACCCTATTTTTCATTTGCTAAAGGGTAGATGAAAATACTTCCTCAGAGGAGTTAGGTGTTAGATTGATTGTTTCATGATCACAAAGCCTTTGATATCCTTTAATCAAAGAGTTGTTAAGGGTTTTAAAGGTTGTAATAATCTGTGGAAGAGATGTTAATTCTCTGTGTGCAGCCTATACAGAACATGGAGTCTCTAATGTTATTTGGGGACTAAGTATTAAACGTTCCCTTCAAAATGCTGACAGAAGTTACCTTTCAGCCTCACACACGAGCTGATTAGAGTACAGTGTGCTTTGAAAGCTTCTTCACTTCTCATTAGACTCTCTCTTCCCTGAGTCACCTCATAAGAGGCTAATTTACATTAAGTCTAGGCCACGCTAGGGTCTGGATTTCTCTTACGTCTTGGTAGCAAAAGCAAAACCTCTTGTGCTCTCTGCATAAGAATTACTAATTCTCTCCTCCACATCATAAATCCCAAGGCATGCTCTGAATCCCAAATAAGTTTGATTTAGAAAGAAATTAGCTGCACATTCTTCCTTTGACAATTTTCATTCCTGCCTTGGCTTGACTGTATTTCTCCATTAAAAGAGGACACCAGAGATATCCAAATCCCTCTATCCAGTGTGAGCACAGTCTGAAATGGTGCTCTGTTCTCCAGCCAAATTCTAGAGCTCACCTTGCCATGCTGAGCATGGTGGGTACCCCACTGCCCCCAAATTTAGCCCTGTTGCTCCACCAGCTCTGAGAGGTGTAGCACTCCAGCAAACCACTTTGAATATCCACAGTGGATACTCACAGCCAGGCAAACATTTGCCACACACTGCTGTGTACAAAGGAATTACTTTACAGTCTTACAAATTGCAAAACTCATCTAATATAAAATAGATTGTTCTGTCTTTGTGTTTGTCCTGAGGAGAAGAAAGCCCTTAAAATCTTGTAAAGCCAATTACACTCTATCAAAATGAATTGGAGGAGTTTATAGAATACCTACCGTGAGAATCTGGCTCAGCTTGACAAACTGTATTTTTATTATTATTATTTATTTGCTGTAGTGCTTAGTCTGTAGCTATACAATAATATTGCAAAGAAGAGAAAATGCTGACAGGTCATGTTCTGCTTCTATTGGCAGTGCTGATGTTTTATATTTATATGACAAATATCCTGGCAAAGATTGGTAACTTTTACTTTGTTTCCTTTTTTTTCAACATTGTTTTATACCTCTTTGGACCAGCCTTATTAACCTCTGAATTTCTCCAGTGGCACTGAAATGATCAAAAGGGTTCTTGTGGTAAGCATTGCAAAACTGTCCTTCCCTCAGCACCACAAATGCTGCATGTCCTTTCTTTAGGGAAGCAAAATATATTTCAGAACACTGTTCATTGTGTTTGCAAGCCATTACTTTCAATTTTCAAATTCTGCTTGCTTCCTATAACAAAATATTCTAAAATGTCATATATTTTAGCATTTGCTGGGCTAACTGCTGCTAAATTGGAACTGTTTCAATCCAGCTTATTTATGAGATTTCAAAACCTTAAATGTACCTTCCAAGACAGTAGAGGAAGGTACATTTCTCTACTTTTCATTATTTTATAAACAAATAGAACAATATTGACAATGTTAAATCAGTATTATTGTACTGTTCACAATTGACTGTACCAATTTTCCTTTGGGCCTGGGCAAGGAAACACTTCTGGCATGACATGCCAGCTGAAAACCTGTGGGACTGTAGAAAATGTGAGGTTTTATTTTGTGGGGGATTTCCCCCCACATAAAGAAGCAGATTTGTTCCCTGTGGATGAAACCAAGAAATTCCCATCCAAACTAAAACTGAAATTTTTATTTTAAAATTATCAAGACAAGGGTTATGAACCAAGTGGGCTGGCAAGAAATGACAACTTTCTGGGGAACTTCGCACAGCATCCATTGAAGAGTGGATAAACAAAATGCATTCATACAAGAGCTGCCATTCCCCTTTTCCTCTCAGTGTTTCTGCCTGGAAAAACCCTTGGACTCTGACTGCTCTCTTCTTCCTCTGCCTTCTTCACATTCTCCATTTTTTTTCTGAGTCCCAGAAACTCTGCAGCCCCAGCATGAGCCTCAAAGGGTGCACAAGAGAGGATGCACAAGCTGCTGCACAGATGTGGAGGTGTCCTGCAGACAGAATTTCTAACCAAGCATTCCCATGGGATGAGCTCCCAGTTGCCCAGCTGGGACACAGTGCAAACCCACTGTTCCCCCAGCCATGAGGGGTGGTGTCACTGCCAGGCTAAGGGACACTGAAGGCTTTCCCTCCTGTGACACCTGACAGCTCCTTTCACCTCTGCTCAGACACAGACACTGGCAAAGCTGCTTGGAGCTCTCCAGCAGGGCTCAGCTCTAAAGGCTGCTGAATGCTGGGATTTCTGGCACTGAACTGCCCTCCCAGCCCCTGCTCAGCAAATCATTTCTCACTGAA
This sequence comes from Buphagus erythrorhynchus, assembly GCA_013400855.1. NCBI lineage: Eukaryota > Metazoa > Chordata > Aves > Passeriformes > Sturnidae > Buphagus > Buphagus erythrorhynchus. The sequence goes on along the minus strand of VZTT01036621.1, from coordinate 30,126 downwards.
TTAAGGGGAATTTAAGTATGTGCTTATGCATTTCGATGAATAGAGAGAGCCTGTTGAGTCAAAGGAACTACTGAGAGCAGAGGCCCTTATAAATAATGATTTTCTTTTTCTTGTAAAAGTATCTGTTATTTATTCCCAAGTTCTTATCTTGTTTATAACAAAGAATGAACAAAATTCCTTTCCCAAGGCTGGACGGTCCTGGAGCATATCCACACCAAACAGGGACAAAAATAAGCTTAATTTTAGACAGAATAAATAAGCAAATGCTTCTTAGTCTCTTGCCTTCTATCTCTCCCTTTTTTTTTTGTATTCCTCTGTACACAGTAAGCATAAGGTATTATGGCCTTATCCAAAGTCTGCTGGAATTGATGGAACTCTTTCTCTTCACTTGAATGGGTTTTGGAGCAGACATGGTGGCAGAGTATGGCAATACCTTTATAGAGGCTTCTCATCTACTGTCTAGATAAAGGAATATTATTAAAATACCAGCCCAGCACACAGCCCCCAAGAAATCTCAATATTCACTGTGTTACTTAATTTAAAATTTAAAATTACCCTGTTTTCTTGCTGAACATTTTTTAGAAGCATCAAATCTGTAGCACTGGATAGGCTTCCAACATCTGGCTCATTTTATAGACAATCTTTAAACCATAATTGCCTCTGAAGTACATCACACACAAAGGTAAAAACAGTATCTTCCAAACATTCTCATAAACCACCTTTAAGATGAATGCACCCCAAACCAGAAGTCCCCATGGCTGCAATAAGGATGTTTGCTGCTGGTGATTTTTGTCACTGGGCAAGGCACCAGCTCTGAGAGGTGTAGTGGTGGGGCTGCACAGCCAGGGTGGTGTCCTGGCCTCTCCCCTGATAAATCCAGCTGACAAAGCCACCATGGCTTTGGTGAGACAGGGCAAACACAGAATGTCCATATGCCCTTCCATTTCAGCTGATGAATTTCAGATGAATGAGCTGGGACATTTTTGCCACCAAGGCCCTGAGCCAGCTGTCACTGCTGTCACTGCAGGGCTGCTATGGAGGTGATTCCCACAGTGGGACAAGCTCATGACTCCTGTGCCACCCAAATCCCATGGATGGATGCATTTCACTGTTTGACAGTGATTTTCCAGACCCTTAAGTGTTACCTATGGGGACACTTGGCCTCTTGCATGTCTTGGAGGGGCTCGAGCGTGTCCAGAGAAGGACACAGAGCTGTGGAGAGCTCTGGAGCGCCAATCTGATGAGGAGCAGCTGAGGGAGCTGGGGGGGCTGAGCCTGGAGAAAAGGAGGCTCAGAGGCGACCTTCTCACTCTCTACAACTCCATGGAAGGAGGGCATAGCCAGGTGTGGCTGAGTCTCTTCTGCCAAGTAACAAGCAACAGGGCATGAAGAAGAAATGGCTTCAAGTTGTGCCACGGAAGGCTTAGATTGGATTAGGAAAAAGTTATTCACTGAAAGGGTTGTCAAGCAGTGGCACAGGCTGCCCAGGCAAGTGGTGGAGTTGCCAATCCTGCAAGTGTATAAAAAATATGTGGCTGTGGCACCTGGGGACATGGGTCAGTGGGGGGCTTGGCAGAGCTGGGTTAATGGTTGGAGTTGACCATTTTAGAGATTATTCCCAACCTAAACAATTCTAGGATTCTGTACTGGCATCACAAAAAACTGAGTCAACAAGAGGCCCCCGAGCTCAGGTCCCCACCCCCACACTAAAAGCAGAGGGGTACAGGCAGGTCTGATTCATGTTTATATTGTCATAGTACTCAATACACACTCAGAAATCTCAAAGCATATTGTGACTTGGCATCTAAAACTAAAAGATATCGATACACAGACACTCAGTGTGCTTTTGCAAAATGACTGAAAACCTGTTCTTTTCATGTTTCCTCAATACAAACATGACTGCATTTTGCTTTAAAATAACTACTGCTCTGACACATTATCATTGGGTAAATGAACTTGTTACCAGTAATAAATCCTTGGAAATAAAAGAAGCAGACCATCCTGCATATGTTTTTTTTCTTTTCTTTTCTTTTTTTTTTTTTTTTTTTTAGTTTGCATGCTTAATACAGAACTAGCAGGTTTAAAATCTCACTGAACATTCTATGTGAATTAATCAGATTCTAGAGTAATGTGGGAAGGAAAATAATGAAAAGTACAGCTTTTCATTTAAACATATGCAGCTCTTTTCATGCAGGGTTTTCATGTAGGATTTTTTTCTGTTTTTTTTTAATTACACTTTGCATTAAAGAACATAGCCAGTGTAAACACAGTCTGTAACACTTATAAAACAGTGCAAATTTTGTAAATTTTTGGGAGGAAGTTGAAATACATATATTTATAATGGAGGTAAAATTGCTTTCTTTCTCAGTAGAAAAATACATCTATTAAACACCTATGTTTGGAACTTAACTTCACAAAAGAGCAAGTTATAGTTCTATACTGTGTAATAAACTAATATCTTTTCTAGATTTCCATTTTCAGTGTTAGTGTCAAATGCATAACAATGTTAGAAAAAAATGAGAGAAACAAGTATTATTTAGAACCTAATGAAAAATCTTACAGACAATGACTGGTGAAGGAGGGCACAGAATAAAGAATGGGGGAAGGAAGCAATGGAAAAATACTGACTTCTATGAATTATTGCACATTTGAGATCATTTTCATGGCCTTTGGGCCAATTCTGGATACTTTAAAGTCTTAGGTCAGTGTTTGTTTCCATTTGACTGTAGGGTACAATTTAGGAACCACAGCAAAATGTCAAGGATTTACTGAACTTGTTTGCTGATGAAACCACAGGCAGCTGAGTGCAGAGTGCTAACTTTTATTCATGCAATCAAAGAGAACAATGCTAAAGACATACTGAAGCATAGGCAAAGTTGCCTGCCTTAAAAATTTTTTGGGAACTTGCAGATCTTATTGAGACAAAACTCTCATGTCTGCTGTGTTTTCATTAGAGCCATGCCAAAACCTGCAAAACTGGCTTTTGCCTTCATTATTTAGAGCTTTTTCCCTTTAATACTGTTGTCTCCAAAGTCTGACTCTGCAACTCTTACCCAGCTGAGTGTGGAAATCTCCATGAAAGGCTGTGGTACCTGCTGAGCAGCAACACCTGATGTACCTGTGTAACCATTCTCACCCACCAGCAGCAGGAATGCCATTCATGAGAGCTACATGACAGGATCCTGTTTGACTGATGGGATCACTCACAAAACTGTGAAAGGCAAGACCTTGCCAGTTGCTTAAAAATATCACTTTTCCTGCTTCTGCCATATTCAAAAGGTACATAAGTTGGCAGATATATAAACAACAGAGAAAACTGTTTCAGGTGATTATCACTGAAACAGAAGTCAGACTTACTAGTAAACCTGAATAAGGAATAATTTAGCACTTAATCTCTGAATATTGCTGTAGTACTTCTTTTCTATTGCTGATGTTCTCACAAAAAAAAAAGGTTAATTTCAAATTGTAACTACTGGTTTTGGAAAAAAAATCCTACATAAAATTACTTTTCTACAAATCTTAGATCTTAAGAAATTTCAGATTAATGAATTGGCCAATAGACAGCTAAATTTATACTTAAACTGTTAGGAAAAAGTCATTAAAAATCTGCAAAAAATTGTGAAATAATCTATAGCTGACAGAAAAATTGTTTAAAATTGTTCTAAATATTTTCCAATATTCTAGTAAGTTGTTTAATAAAACCACATTGCTAAACATTGACTAGGAATACAACATGCCTCAATAATAAAATGAAGAGATGCTGATGGGAGCAGGTGGTTTATTTTGTAGTAACTGTTACTATGCACTTTATTGATAAAGCTTTGTCTGCATTGTTTCAGCTGGGTATCTTCTAAGAAGTATTTTCAAGACAATGTTACCAGGAAGGTTTCCTTCTCCTTCCTTTTCAAAATGATTCACCCCTTGTGGTCTGTGCAGGAGATAATAATTTTTGTAGCATGATTAGAATTTCAAATGGTACTGTAGTCTATATGAAAAACCCAACAACTTCTGTGTATTCCAAATACTGTTACTTAAATATGTATGGATGTTGGAGATTGTATACAGTGACCTTTTATCCATCCCAGATTGTAAACCTACTGTGAAGTGGCGGGATGCGTTTTTTCTCTCCCCTCTCCTTTTTAAAGAAGCAATAAAACTGTACCTTAAAAGACAGGAAGGACATTACTGAGCTACAAAAGAATGCCCCCTTTGTCAATAATTTGTAAATGTAAACAAAAAAGTTCAAGTAGAAAAGCAAACAAGTGTGCTGCTGCTTTGAATAGGTTCTCTCACCCCATGCGGGCAGGGCACAGTTCTCTACAGACGTCTCTTCATGTGGCCATGGAGCATCTCTAAAGAGCCCTGATGCTCACTACCAGATGTCACTGGTGAAGCTGAGCTCCTTGGCCGACAAAGGCAGCAAGGGGGTGTTCCTGGGGAGCTCCTGGGGGTCCTTGGCGGTGCTGTTCAGAGGTAGCTGTCCGTTGAGGAGGGCCAGGGGGATGTTGCAGTACGTGTGCTGGCTGCTGATGGAGGCCAGGGGCAGCGTGGCTGCAGACACGTCGCACTCGTAGCCTCTGCAGCAGTGCCTCATGTGCACAGAGCCTGCCCGCTGGAAAGCGCCTAAATCCGCCCGCGACTCCACCAGCGTGGCAGAAGTGCCTGTGACAGCAAGGGAGGGCACAGTCTGCAGGTCCCCAAAGAGGCCCTGCTCCGCAGAATCCAGCACCTGATGCCGAGACAACACCTCCTTCTTCTTCCCTGGCATTTCAAAGACTAGGCGCTTCCAAAACTTAGAATTCAGTTTGCTGCTTTTGGGTCCTTTCCACTTGACCACTGAGAGAAGTTTGATGGTGTGCTTTAATGATTCCACTTCATGATAATTCACCTTCCCTTTTAATTCAGTACACTCAATCAAAATAACTTTGATTTCTCCACTGACTAGCATGTTATGGAGTCTGTTTTCCATCTCAAAAATACTCCATCCTCTCCTGAGAACATAGTCTGGAGTTAACACGATAATGAGTCTTCTGCTTTGCTCAACACATCTTGTGAGATCTTCAATGTAGGCTACAAATTATAGAAAGAGAGAAAGAGTAAAGAATAAAGAAGTCTATCGTATTAAAACATCAGGCTTGCAATCAAGTATAACAAAACCCTGCATTTTACTGATCCACACCATTTAAAACAATGGGCATTTCAATATACTTCAACAAAAATAGGATTGAGTATCACAAAATATTTCTATTATGGAGTACACATAGAAAACTCCTTAATAACACCCTCCATCCTTTGCTATTTTTCCCTGTTCATTGCAGCAGAATGACATTTACATAACACCCTTGCTGTGTAGGTGCATAAGTGAATAAAACACGCAGTTCACTTAGTGAAAAAAATGTAGGTCAAGATCAATGTAATGTTTGTGTAAATTCTAACATTAACATTGGTTATGATTAACACCATGCTGAGGGAAGCACGCTCTGGGAAGTGCTTCCTGTGTTCCAGATGCAAAGACATGAGGGTGCTGCAGGGTGTATGAACCATAACTTGCAAAAGCTCAAAAAGAAATGAACCCTCATCACATGCAGAACTTGTGCTACTGCATAGAAGCATCATGGCAGCTTTTTCTTCTTTACCTTTGACCACAAAAGCATAAAAACATTCTTTGTGGCCCAATGGTCTGTTTTAATATCACAAACCTGTGCTTCTATGTACCCCAAGGTATTAACAGAGACTTCACAAGTGACAGAACAAATGGAAAATTTAAACATATTTGAAATATTTATTTGTTGAGATATCAGTGACAAAGAAAAGAGTAGAATTCTTTTATTCATGCATGCCAAGTAGTTGCAAAGGATCAGTGTAAGCAGAAATGCCAGCCCCATCAGCAGCTCCATGACACCAGTTTATTAACTTCCAAATATTTGTGAAGTTGGACTTTGATCCCTGAGGTTCACTTATCCCAGGGATGGTAGGGAAGAGAAGCCAAATACTGGTCTGACATGGAATAGGATGGGAAAGAGATCTGCTTACAGACTTGATCCAAAATCCATTCAAATGAACAGACTTCATTCAACAAACTTCAATGGGTTTTGGGTCAAGACCAGAAAAATTAAATCCCTTGAACAAAACCACTAAGGGCAGAAAACGTTCATTGGTTGCACAGCATTACAACTGCAAGCTTTGAGACAGGATATCTTTGTGTTGTTAAACTATATGAACCTCTTGACCATGCTACTGGGAATGTGCTGCCTAACAAGAGAGGAGAAGCATGTGTTAGAAATGAAGACTTGGACACAAGAGCTGCACAGAACAGATCTTTACTCGGCACAGGGCAGGACCTCTCTTACACATCTGCCCTCTAGCAGGAACAATAATTACAAATAACATCATTAATCAACATCTGTTACTACAAGTCTCATTTTATAGTCCCAGGCACCATACCACAGCATGCTTATTCACACCACTTCCAGTAAAGTAAATAGCTACAAAATAGGCCAACAGGAACATTCTAAAATAGCTTATTTTCATGAGACTGAAGGCATAGTTAGCATCAAATCTGCCTTTACCAATGTTTTATTTCACCACTTAGCAGCAAGAATTTCTTTCACAAATGGAAAAAAGAGGCAATTGCAAACATCCCACAGACACACAAAATTTTAAGACATACACATACATTACAAATGTCTATGCAACAGTCCTGACTTAGTTAATGGTTTATGACTTTTTAATCATGCAGCATTTACAGTTGTTGTCTTGTTTTTTTTTCTCTTGAAATACTTTAGAGGAAAACCCCCCATTGTTCTGTGTAAAATAGTTACTCATTAATGAAAAAAATTCAACATGAAAATCCATGGGAGAGGCAGTGGAGCGGGGAGAGAATCAGCAACAATGAGAAAATGATAAGCAGAACTGGTGAAACAAAACTTAAGGAAAGGTAGAAATGTTCAATACAATGGAAAGATATTATCCCAATGTATCAACAGCTCAGACTCTTCATTTTCTTCCTTTCTTTCTGCTCCCAAAAAGAAAGAATTTAGGTGGGAAGCTTCATCATTAGAGGTTGAATCTGCAAGATACAGTAAAACAACAAACTATCATGCATCTTTCCTGAGACATATTCATCCCTCCTCCAAACACCTCAGAACACTGCTATGCACAAGACAATTCTCTGCAGGACACAATACTGGGCAGTGCCATATGTCCAGGGTAGTGCTGAGCACAGCCATGCATATCCAATGCATCCAGTTGAGAAAAAACACAAACCAACAAAACAAAACAAAAAATTCACTCCACTTTCATCTCTTCACATATCCAGCACCAATCATTTCAATAGCAACACCCCGGCAATAATCCATCATACCATTGCAATCAAAGAGTTGTCAGCCTTTGCCTTGGGCAAAATGGGTGGAAAGAAGATGAGAGAAATTCCCTATTTTCTTAGGTGGACATTTCTCTCCTCTGCATTTCTCATGTCTCTTTTGGATGCCCACCTTCCTTCCTGGGTATTGCTACATGTTAGAGCTCTGTCCTCAGCTGGCTAATGAACATCTTCACAAACATGAGGTGATCCCTCAAATCCCACGTTTGGAGCTGGTCACTTGTAAACGTGGCCAATGAGCAGGGGACTTGCTGATGCACTGAGGATAAAGTACACTGAGTTATAAGAAACTGGAACCCCAAGTTTCCAGCTGTCTGGTCCAGAAGTACTTAGTACTCCCACTAAACCCAGCTTGGGACTACTTCTGAAGGCAGGTGACAATTTTTCTGGAGGCTGTGGTTCCATTTGGTGTACTCTACAATATGTGAGATTTGCACAACTTGAACATTTCTGTGAAGAAAAGCATGGGGAGACAGATTCTTGTCTCTGGAAATTCCAGCTTTATTTTTCCTAGTGGTACCAGTCAGACTGCATAAACCTCTGAGTGGTTAAATCATCCGCTCTCCTTTTACTTCAGAATTTAAGACTTCCCAAAATAAGGTTCAGTTGCCTGTCTCAAGTGTTCAGTCCATTAGAAGGTACTAAATCCAAGCAATCTATACTGCAGTGTGGGAAGGAGAAAGGGTTGCTTTCACCTTTCCAGTGAGGTAAGAAATTATTGTCAGGCAATAGCTCTGTTTCATTTACAAGAAAAAAACTGAATAGGGACTTCAGGAATAATGTTACCAACTAGTATCAACTGTAAAGTTCCAAAGCAACGTATTTCCATCAGATAAATATAACTTCACTGTAACTTCACTTTTGCTGCAGGAGGTGTCAACTTCAATGATATTTCATTGTAAGGGGAGATGAAAAATTGTCTTGACAAAGTCAGTATGGAATTATTCACTTTTAAGTCCCAGGGATTGTATTTTATCATAAATTAGAATGCAAAAATAAGATGTCAGTGTTAGATCGAACCCACTTGTTTTTACTGAAAAAACACATTTTAAATTTTGACCATTCCTCCCCCTCCTTGAAACATTATTTTGCAATATGCTACAAAACTGTTCTCAAAATGTTAGCAATTCTCATAGGTTAAAAAAAAAAATTACATTGTGAGCGGCTCTATCAGTAACTTACTTGCATCACATTCAATGCAATGCCCAAGGAGGAATGGACAGCAAGAAGTGTTATATCCAAACCTAAACATTGTTTTAGTCTTGCCAGCAAATGGCAAAAAAATTTGTCTTGACAGCAAGTATGTGCTCACCAAACACCATGTACATGTAATGATGCTGAACTGTAGTTTGAAGCACTGAAGAAGAGAATTTCAAGAAATGCATCCTGTTTGTAATTAAATCATGTGTAACTGCCTATGGAATCCTTAATGAGCTACATTAGCCACAGGCTGGAAGGAAACTTAATATGCAAGCAGACTAGGAGCAAGGAAATTAATGAACACTATGGGCACAGAGTTGCTTACACAAAGAAATGACTGACTAACCAGATTCAGATGATTTGCAGAAGGAGTTGAGGGAGAAGGAAAAAACACTAGAAATCATATAAAATCCTACAGATATTTTTGGGAAACATGGTTTGCAGCACTACAAGAACCAAAGAGTATCTACCATCAAACCCATGCTGGTTGGTTCCTGGCACTCTGAAAATAACCAGCCTTTCTGTGTTTGGCAGTGTGACCATCACTTGAGAAAGTTATTTATAGAAGACTAATTCAGTCCTGGTTTCCTAGCTGAATAGTTCCCAAACCCTGAGTCTGATTACTTTATTATAACACCAATGATTTTGTGTCTTGCTATTCCTATTTATTAAATATGTTTTTCTTCTCTTAGCTTGGACCAGAACACTGAAACACAGAGCAGAGTAATGGCCAGGATGAGCTGAGGGATAGCTGATGAGTTCAACACAAATAAACAAATAATGCAGATTAGTGCACTATAGGACAGGCAGCCCCTTCTGCCTTTTGTTCATATATATTCCTCTTTCAGCTGACTTCCATGTGCATCCTAGCCACCCTCATCCATGCCAGACATTAAAAGTAAGATTCATACAAAGCAGGCAACCAGGGACTTCTGAAACCAGTTTGTGGAGCTGGATACTGTATTCCTGCCCCAAAGAAATGGTATCCTATACTTCACTGAGGCTCCTTGGGAACCCCAGACACTTGGTCCATCTGGGTTTTCTTCATGCAGGAACCCAAGAAGCTGGAATTCACCATGCAAAAACCACACAGAAGGGCAGACAAACCTACAAAGTGCCAGAACTACAATATTGACTGTCATGTGATTTTTATTACATGCCTTAGACACTTTCCCCTTGTGCTGAGAACTTCTAATTTTTTAGGTAAACAAATATTTTTATTCCATCACCATTATTCTTTTCATACCCTGGGCTGTGCTGGAGTGAATTGTTGGTGTTTTTGCAATCCTGTCAAGAGCAAATGCACATATGTTTGAAGAACAAGTAGATGACGCTCTAATAGATATGTATTGCTGGTATTAAAAATCTAACTTGACAATTTTTACCTCTTCACTTTCAGGTTTAAAATAATTTGCAGAAACCATGGAGGAAAGCATCTTCCTCTGATGTAGTCCTGATTTTAGAAGAGTGAAGTGCAAATAGACATTTTTCTCTGCAGACATTATCCTTGGCAAGACAAAAAATGGCTCAGGTGAAAACATAACTTGTCCTGTTAACCCCCCCACCAACTATTCAATCTCCTCAGGTCTCCTAACACTGAATTAAAAAAACTCATAGAACTTGAGTGTTTGTTGTGGGAAAGGGTTTGTTAAAACAGTCCTGAAGATGAATAGGGTGAAAATAATGAGAGCTGCTAAGGAATTCAGTAAAAAGTGCAAGAGCATCTCAGGGATCTCAGTCTCCTTATGCAGATTAACTTGTCCAATTATGCCTAAGTTACCTGGGCAGGGAGGTGTGTGTGCTGTCAGCTTCGACAGAATGAAGAACATTCTTTCTGTTAAGACTAAAGAATATTCTTTAAGAAAGAATAGCTGCTTCAGTATTTCCTATAACGTGCAACTCAGTTCCTGGGTTACAAACTCGGTCTACACTGCCATGTCTCCCAGCTGGGTCACCAGTCTTGTCTCCCATCCAGCACAGATGTGTGGGATTCTCTTCCATCTTGCCAGTTCAGGGAGTTAAATCCATCCCCACTGCTCTCAGGCAGCACCAGGAGTCATCACAAAGGTCCTTGCTGGCCACTGTGTGGTGGCCATCGCTGAGGCCCTTGGCATCCTCCATGGTGGTTCTCCCTCTCACTAGGACAAAATGTTCCACTGGGATAAAGTCTGCATCCTGGCAGGGCTCAGACACCAACATCTACTGCAAACATGACTCAGCCCCAAACTGACCTGAACCCTGGGATCTGCTTCCCAGTGGTGAAGAGGTGGCCTCAGTCCCCAGAGCCAGCACCTCTGTCCTCCTGGGGACAGCAGCAGTCACTCCATGGACATCCCTGACTCAGAGCTGACCGCAGAGCTCGGACGTGCCCTTGGAGGAGGTGGCCGTGGGTGTGCCCCAGCCACAGCACATCTGGCTGTAATCTCTCCCTTGGCTGCACAGGGACATGCAGAGCCCATCACAGCTTTCCCCAGAGGTTAGCCATGAGCCAGCTGGACAAAAACACAATCAAACTTGTCCCTGAATTTTCCCGAAGTCAGCTTTTTAGGTTGTTTGCAGAACCGCGCAAGAAAATTAATGAAATACTATTTAACAAATCTATTTTTTGCCTGCTCTGAAATGCAGGGAGCAGCTGTAGGAGCTGCTGCATGCCAAGAAGGAAGCGAATGGTGCACACCCTCCCGTGGCAGCTCCTCACAACTGCAGGGACTGCAGGAAGCACCAGCCCTACACAGCTCCAGGCTGCACTGCTGGGGTGGCACACACCAAGGTACACTGCATAGAGAAGGACACACATCAGAGCAGAGACTGGGAAATGATTACATTGGTGAAAGTAATTTACACTGAAAAATGAGGAAGTGAAGCACATGTGAGAAGAGATTTATTTCCTAAAATAAAACGATAGCTGTGATCAATCCCCCGTTTTTCTACAGAAATCTACTCTGGAGAGCTATATATTTTGTCACATCTGCCACTTTTTGAGACAGTCACTCTAAAATATGCTGTGTTTCCCTCTGAATTTTCCAGCAGGCCCATTCCACATCACACTGCCTTCACTAAGCACTGCAAGTCCTTGTGACAGTGGTGAGTATTAGGCAGAACACAGCCACGTTCCACTGCTCCAGGGCACACGGAGAGCTCACAAATGCAGGAGGCCAAGTCCTCCCTCCTTCCCCACCCCCTCACCCTCCCTTAGCCCCTCTTGAAATAAAGTGCTTTATCTTTTTCAAAGCTAGAGCATGCAAATCACACTCATTTCAGCTCCATATTTTATTCTGCCTTGTCATTATGTCTGATTAGGCGTTCTTGAAGCTCCATGTGTTAGAATCAGGCCTTTTCATAATACTGAAGAAGTGAGTTTGAGAGGAAAGAAGGATTAAATCTGTGAATGTTCATAAATGAGAACTGACATTTTCAGGTACCCTACATTTTCAGGAGAGGTTTAATGAATACCCAAAGTGATGGCAAGTATTTGCTGAGTGCCTTGCTGACAAAAATAGGCAAAAATAAAATAACATGCTGGCTGGAACAACAATTGGAAAAAAGAATCTCATTTCAGATTAATCTGTGGTTCAGTACAGTTATTATTGAAGGGTTAACTTTAAACTTCTTAGTGCACTTGCATAACTGCTATGTATAACTCTGCTATACTGTTGGATAGGAAACAACTAGTTGCAACAATTCTGTAGTTTTTACCTCAAAAAGATGTATTTTCTCTTAATAATATCTATAAGTTTTATATCATTTGCTTGTACTGTAAGAAATAAAAAAGCTATGAGCCAAGTCCCCTTCCTGGAATTTGTCACTATGGGAGAAAAAATTACACCTTGCAGGGGCAAAAAGGAGTAAGGGGATCAACTCTAAACCAGGAGCTGAAAATGCATGTGATAAATTCAAGCCCCCTGCACAGGCCTGTCATGATCTCTGGTGAGGCTCTGACTCCTCTTTCCCAGTGGTAAAGGGTTCAGAGCTCTGTTTCCAGAGCTCTCAGAGGGCAGAGAAGAAACAGGCTCTGACTTCTGGGTCAGGCACTGGAGCTTGGCACAGTGAGGCAGCAGTTTCAAGTCTTTTGGCAGGCAGGTTGTAATGCAGCTATGCTCGAGCTATTCCATGTTTGGGGACATCTGCTCCACTACAGCCACTGCATTGTTCTCTTGTTCATATTTCCTACACAGTAGCATATACAGAGAGAAGTTCATGTTCTCTTCTGTTGTTTTTATGAAAGTGATTTGGAGATGGAATTTTAAAAAAAAAAAAAAAGGCTGTTTTTTCACAAGGGTAGCACTTCAAACAAATGTGATATTACAGCAAACATACTGTGCATTCAAAATTCATCAACACAATGGATATGGTTCATGGTCTTTTTGACTTGCTCAAAAATGAGTCCAGTAGAGGAAATGCCATAACTACCACTAGGAAAGCATTGACCTTTGGTGGAGACATCCAAAGGTGCTGCTAAATCTTATGAGACTTCCAAGTTAAGGAAAAGCCCAAAAGACAAGAGAAAAGATGACTTTTACTTGTAAAGCTGCTGTAGAGAAAACAACTAATCACTGAAAAAAACCAATAATCCTATTTTCAATCATGCAACAGAGATGATAAAATCCTTTTAGGAAGTTTCCTGCTTAGTTACCTGTGTTTGATGTAGACATTTTGAACTTGGTATTGCTTGCAGTGCTGCAGCCTTCCCTGTAGGAAGGTCCAGCTCCTGTCCCCACTGCAATCAATGGCAGCTCCCTCTGATTTCAGCAGTGCAGGAACAAGCTCTAACAGAGAACTCAAATTTGCAATGCTGAGGAAACTTTTCCAATCTTTGCAACCACTTCCCAAGGTTTTCCATATCTAGTACTTATCACACAGTGCAGGCCTTTCTGACAGATCAGACAGAAATAAAATGGAAAGGTCAGAAATACTTACTTCCACTAGGGATCAGGTCCCTATCTGGAATGAAGAGCTTATATCCATAGTGCTTTTCTAGAACATCTGGCAGAATTTCAAGTGCAAACTGCTCCTCTTCATTATTATCATGATCTAATGCATCAGGATCCACTTTGGTGTATGAAAGATAAGCATCATATTCTTTGTTGTCTGTAAGAAAACAAATCATGTTCAGCCTGCTGCTTGCAAGAACACCAAAAGGAACACAGGAGAATACTGGAAATAGAATTATTCCTTGAAAACACCAAGCATTTCCCAACAAAATGGGGACTTTTCACAGGAACATATAATCTGGCTTCCAGGCAGAAATCATATGGATCTTTTCAGTTTTCTTCTGCATGCTGAGCAGTAACTCTGCTCCATGTGGTCAGACATGTGTCACAGCTGAAAAGATCATGGGCAAAATTTTCATACAAATACTAAAGTGGAAACTTTTATTTTAAGCCTTTATATATTTGTAATGCAATTCTTTCAACTTCTACTCTTCAGGAGTTCTAGGAGTATGGTAAAGTTTTGAGCTTCAAAAGTTTTGAGCAAGGAAAATAAGTAATTGTGAGAAAAGACATAACTTAATTCAAACGAATACTGACTATTCAGAACAATGCCAAATACAAACAGTTCAAAGTGTTCTTTTCAGAAAATCCCATAGTTTTAAAAATCAATATCATAATTTTAGATCACAATCCACTTGATCCAGAAGATTTGAAATACTTGGAGATCACATTGTAAGGGAGACAAGTAACTCCCATAAGGGGTAACACTCCTTCTCCTCTTCCTTCTCCTCTTCCTTCTCCTCTCCTCCTCCTGCCCAGCACTGGGGCTTGTCTCCAGCTCTGCTTCTGAAACACAGAGCTAAGGGCTCATGAGTGTGCCAGGAACAGAAGTGGTGCCACCACAGTGCTGGGGATCCCTGCTGGGATCAGACTGTCTTAGTGACATTTCTCTTTGTATTCCTCTGCAGTAATGGAAAACAGTATTTGAAAAAGTCAACCTTCAGCAATTTGGCCTCCAGGGAAGAACACAGCTGCCATTATTTACAGAAAATGAAAAATCAAATAGTTAATGTTGTGAGAAGAAAACTGCATGAATGGAGGGCTTCTGAGTACCAATTATCTGTAAAGAACAGTGCACACGAAAGATAATTAAAGCAGTTAAAATTCCTCAGTATATTCTAATAAAAAGAACAAATACCTAATCATAATAAAATATATCTCTTGATGACCTTGAACTGATGGTTACTTATAATTCCTGACACCAAGCAGACTCCAGAGGGTCAGAGCTGTAGTCAAAGCATGTGAATAATTACATATTTGTAAAAGGCAATTTGCCTAGTGTCACCATGGCTGTAGGGAAGGATGGAAGATGTCCACCTGGCTTGCTGACATTCCTCTGAAGTCAACAGGCCAGCCAGCTTTGGAAGCCTATCCAAAACCTGCTGCCCTGTCCATAAAGAAGCCTGCCAAAACCTTTTAAGAGATGCCAGTGGTCCTGGCGGCAGCATCCCTGCAAGGGTCTGAGGGCTGTGCGAGGGCAGCCGGACAGCCCTGGCTGCAGAGAGCCCCCTGAGCCTCTGTCCCTGCAGGGGCACAGCTGCCCTGCAGTCACCCAGCTCCCAGTGCCAGCAGGGCTGGCAGAAGCAGCTCCCTCGGGCTCCTGGCAGCCCTGCAGTGGTGTCACAGCTCCACAGCCTCAGCTCACTCCCCACAAGCATCGTGCACCAGGCCAGACAAGGAGCTGCCCATACGTGCCCACTGCTGGCTCTGGGAGCAGCACTGCTTGGAGCCATTTCCTAAATGGAGCCTTCAATCCTCAGTGTCATTTTCTCTAAAAGCAATGCTACACACAACACAGGAAGTCAGTGTGTCCAACATTGCTTGTGTGGGGTATTTTTAGAAATAGGAATAAAGTGGATCTGTTGAGTTCCAAATCTTCTTTTTTAAAGAAATACACATATAAGTGGAAAATGACCCTGTGATTGCATCCATAGCTGAGTGCTTATGGGAGCTCTGTATGTTCCCACTACTGCCCACATGAGAAGAAACAAACACCCCTATAAATGCTTTTACTTCTGCAACATTCTGCCTCCATCTTTCATCCTGCAGGATCAGAACAAGACACAAAGCTGTGAAAGGTCTACAATTACGCACTGGAAAAATAAAAGCTTGTTTTCAAAATGTATAGGCACAAAAAATCCCCTGTGCACTCATGGGGCTTACTCTAAACAACCAGAAAATTTATTAATATTGTTTCATAAATTAAAAAGTGATTGGACCAAGGAAGTTCCATGAGTAAAAATGCAGCAGCTTCACACTGAAAACACAGGATAAACAAATTAAAGCAGGCTGGAGGAAGTCACCACTTTTGGTTGGTGTGAAGCACGGATATTATGTTGGTATAATTCCAAAGTATTTGAGATGAAGTACTTCTCAAACCACATAATCTCACCCTTCCCTTTGTCCTAGGCACCAGTATAAATACTGTGCAGTATCATCAAGTATGGAAAAAGCATATTAGTTTTTTCCCAGTCATACATGAGGATTGAGAAAGAAGACGTTTCCCCATCTCTATTCCTGCTGTTTATCACAGAATCACAAAGTATTCTGAGCTGGAGGGACCCACAAGGATCATCCTTCCTCCTTCTAAAATCCCCTAGATGTCATTCCATCCATTCCCAAAACTCCTATGGATTTCACTGTAGTGGAACCTTTTCACACCACGTCTACCCATTGTGAAACAGAAACATTTATTACTGTGATAACAGAATTGCCAATTGCAGAAAGCAACATGTCTATGCAACTGCACATTGTTTTGGCACTATAGAAAATGTGTTCCCTGCTCTCTTTTCAAATACATTAGAGTTTCTAGATGTAGCATTCCAGAGCCTGTGTGACTGCTAAGTGTTGCAGTGGGCTATGGCAAGCACCTGTACTTGAATACTGCACTTCCTTTCTTTAGCAGATACTACTTAGGTGCATATTAATACCATATTAATTATGAAAGAAGTGTTAAGAACATACTAATAGGATTTAAAGACTGGGATTTAGTTTACAGGGCTTACTCCAGCTTCATAGGAGAAGGAATGTTCTATATTCAGAAGAATTAAAGCTTCAATTTAAAAATACAAGTTTAGCTTTAGGCACCAAACAGAATATATGCCAGTGAGAGGGAAGGTGGGGGAAGAAAAATGGAAAACAGTCTAGTTTATTCCTAAAGATACTCCACAGGCAAGCTGCACGTTCCCACCAAGCTGTTTAGTCTCCCAATTAACTGAGGTAACCAGTTAACCTCATAACAATCACCTCTCAGTAGTCAGAGAAGGTCACTGGAAGCCTGGTGGCAATTCAATGAAAATGCTTCATGAAGAACACGTGGTGAAAGGCTGCTCAGATATCCAGTGTGGATCTCAAAAGGGACCCTGGGCACATGTGGCACTGAACACATGAATGTGAAGAGTTCATGTGATATATGAGCCTCTGTAGCAGACTCATGAACAATTCTTCTGGCTCCTTTTTGCTCATAGCAGAGCCCAGTGACATTTCTGTGAAAGACTCATTGATCTCAGGGGGCTTTGGGAGAAAGTCTTAGGGCTTTACACTGTTGGGTGCTTAGTAGTGTAAACTAGCAGCAGGTATCTTTCAGGATTCGTTTCAGTCTCGCTACTTTGGGTCTCTGAAATATTTCCATCGCATATATTGAGTTTTCTGTGCAACTGCTTACCATCAGCTGCTTCATCTCCTCCAAAGTTCTGTCTGTAGAACAGCATTAACTCTATGTTGTAGCACTTATAGATGGTCACAAGCAAAATAAGCAGAAGAAGGATGGCTCCCAGTCCTCCAGCAAGCTCTATTTTGTAGATCAAATCTAAAATTAGCAAGGAAAGGGAAAAAGGGTTATGATCTTTCCAAGCTATATTTTCTCTAATCCACTGTACAATTCCACATAAAATTATGCAGCTTTCAATTATAACCACCATAACATTAAGAATGCCTAATAATTTTGTCCGTTACCTATTACTTAATTTCACTCATTTACTCCATCTACTGCCCATCTGAAATAAACATCTGAAATCCAGAATGCATTTGAGGCTATATATGTAAATCTCCTACAGAGGAACTATGTAGTGATTTTATACAGAGGAATAACCAACTTTTAATGAGCTGGTGGAGTTTGAAACTTCTGCATTGGCAGAGTGCATCAAATGCTGTATGCAGCATGTGAGAACAGATTGGGCAGGATCTAGTCCCTCCCCCACCAAATTAGACAGCTTTGGTTTTATATTTGTGAAGCCTGTGGACAAGCTGATGTGAGCTGCCAAGCCATGGCTTCAGCTGGACCACTGGAAAATGAGCTGAGCTTGCAGGAAGCCCAAGATAACACAAGAGTCCAGGAGCACACATCAGGCTGCAAAGGGACACTTGGTTTGTCATGGCTGCTAACAGAGTTCTCACACATTTGTAGAGTTCACATTATACTTTAATGGGACCTAGTGTTAGTTAAAATTTCCTACTCAGATGCTTTTGTTAGGAAACATCATGAGAACTCAAAGAACTTCACAAATGCATCCAGACACAGTGATCTATCTTTTACAGCTGGGGAAACAGGCTTAGAAAATAGAAGCAGCATGTTTTCAAGGTCATTCAGCAAACAAACGACAAAATGGGATAAAACCCCTTGGATACCAGTCCAGAGCTCCATCTGATGCAAGAGACTAACTTGAACAGCATTGCTCTTTATCCTGAAATGTCCTCTGAAAGTAATATTGCTCCTAACACCACCTGGCATATTACTTAGCCATACAAGACAGAGGATGACAATTTGACTCTCACAGCCTGTATTAGCTCAGATAAGACGTCATGAAGATATTTGCTGCTGTGACAAACACAGCGAGAAGTTGCCAAACTAATACAGGCAGGACAAAGTTTTTGTGATCTTTACGCTTCTAAAACTTAGGTCAGAAAAAATTACTCGTATGTCACTTGTGTCACTTTCAAGATAAAAAGCAAATTAGTTGCGTATCTTTGGGGGTTATTCTTGCCTTGCCATGCCTTGTATTTCAATAATTAACATCAGATGTCAAGCTATTCCCAGTTTACAGTATCTCTGATGTCTGTCTGGCAAGAAGTCATGGACTAATAGATGGAAAAAGTCTATTATAATAGCTATTTAATCTCTCTGAGAACACAGGGAATTCATGGGACTTTTACTACACTGCACGATAAAGCTGCATGTGCTCTGGGGGATAAATCTAGGCAAATGGAGAACAGAGTTGGTTAAAATCACTTTTGAGGGGAAGTTGTTTTTAAATTATATTGAATCTTTTTTTTGCTAGGAAATTTAGATGATGGCAAAGCTGCCAGCTTGGAAGGAAAGAAAATGCTGAGCCTTGCAGCCCACACAGAAGCACAGAGTCGTGTACACTTTTGGTGGGGGGAGTGGCAGGGTATTAAGCAAACCCACAAAATCCAGCTCAAAAGGCAAAATTGATCAGCTTTTACATGCCCAGTATTTGTCCTTCTGCCCCACGAACTCTCCTAGAGGACAGACAAAAGGAGGCAGAAAGCCAAGGCTTTTGAGCTCTCCTTAGTTCCATTCCAAAGTGGAGGCAATGAGAAAAACCCAGGATGTTCAATTTTCTTGCCTACTCTACTTAGTCTTGGCATCTGATTAATTCCTTCCTCCTCAAGTGGTCCTCATTGAGACAAATAAGGAAGCTGCATATCCAGCATTAGAAAAGAAGCTGAATCTGGTCTCTGTGCTATAAGAGTGACTGAAAAATAGCTAATAATATTGATAGTTTCTAATGTAAAATAATGTAGAAGGACCTTGCCACAACATATTGCACACATTACAGAAGATCATGGTCTTTAAAATAGTAAGTCTCATAAATACCCAATAAATGAGAGACAACTATGTTTTAGAAGTTCCTCATAATTTAGTGATGTATCAGTATCAAATCCAACCCTCTAAAATTAGTTCCCTGCATGTCTTAATTAAAGGCAGCCTCCTTGAAAAAATAGTGAGGAAAAGTCATCATAATATTTACTTTTATCTCAATTCACTACTTCTTGCCACTAAAAGCATGGTCTAACTTTATTCTGTGGTTTCTGACAAGTTATTTATCTTTCATAACAGTTATATTATAGACTATGTAGACTTCAGTCACTAAAATGCTGGACTGTTTTCAAACCCTTTTGAAGGGAATCCTGAACTATTCCCACAACTAAGGGACAACTGGGTGTATATTGCATTTCCATGTTATTTGAGCACCAAATATGCTAGGACAGCACAGAGGAAAAAAAAAAAAGAAAAGCAAACCAAACCCAGAATTGTCCAGACAATTAAGACAGAAAAGAAGAATGTGACAGCAGACAGTTATTTATGTTCATGCCTTAGGAACATGTCTGATTCTGCCTTTGCATTGGTAGCTTAGAGTTTTAAACTGGATTTGGTTCTTTTTCAGGTGAAAACCCCCAACAATAAAAATAATCCTAAATGATGGCACATGCTCTGGGGCTACAGCTACACTGGAGCTCTCCAAACTCCTGTATTCTCCTGAAGGTTTGTGGGGACTGTACCACCAATACAGCAAAAGACTTTAATATATTAGACTTTAATATATTTTCCCTGAAACACTTGAACAGCTAATTTTTCTTTTTTTCTTTTCTTTTTTTTTTTTTCCCAGGCAAATTATGTGCTAAAAATAACCATCTGATGTCAAAACAAGAACTGTAGAAAATCTTATACAACACCTACAACTTAGATTTTGGGTTTATTCCTGGTTTTTCATCCAAGCCAGGAAAAAACAGAACAGAAGGCAGGTCTAGAGACAAAACAGAACTACAAGTGCCTCTTGTCAAACATGGATAATGCAGCTCTTAACAGGTAAGACCTTGGAGGGAGGGGGATTTCTCTGAGAGATCTGTGCTGCAACACATTGCAGTAGAAATCCCTTCTTAGACACAAAGGATGCTGGTCAACAGCTTTCTGCAAGTTCTGCCCTAAATCTTGTCCTGGCTCAGTAAATACAGTAGTATTTCCTGACTCATGAATATCTACAGTAAAATCTAAGCCAGAGAAAGTTAGGATAAGAAGCAATTAAATCAAGTTGCAAAAAGCAAAAGTTTGGTCAAGTATTTGTGAGAACTTAATAAATAACAAACAGGACAATGGGACAGGCAGTCAAAGGACACAGTAAAATACAGTGGTTATTTTAAATGACACTTTAATAGCTTGAAAATCAACTACTGAGAGTGCCTGAGGGGAATATAAGTTTTCTACAGCCACAGTGCAGAGAGAAATGAAATAGTAGCTGCAAAGTGATCCTTTCCACCTCCAAATTCTGTATTCAGCAGTGCTTCTTCCATAATTCCAGCAGAGCTCTGAAATATCTGCATTTTTTTGTTATAAATAAACCTAGCTTGTTATTCTACTATATGCATACAGCAGAACATTTACCAGTGCCAACAGAGATATACTTACTATCAGTTTTTTATTTATGAGGTTCAGTGGAAGGAAAGGTAGAATGCTTTTTGCATTCTAGAGACACTAATCCTTCACCATGATGATCAGATTCCCTAATTAAAGTTGTGACAACCTGTCAGTCTAGATCATAGAATTGTAGAATTGTTTTGGTTGTAAAATACCTCCCAGATGATTGAGTCCAACCATTAACCCAGCACTGCCAAGCCCACCACTAAACCATGTCCACACCTCCATGGCTTTCATCCCTTCAGGGATGGTGATTCCAGCATCCCCAGATCCTTTGTCACCTGGCAGCTTTTCATTCCCTCTGCCCCAGCCTGGAGCTTGTTGTGACCCAAGAGCAGGACCAAGCACTTTGCCTTGTGGAACCTCACACAATTGGCCTCAGCCCATGGGTCCAGCTGGTCCAGATTCCCCTGCAGAGCCTTCCTGCCCTCCTGGATGGAAGTTTGTAGTAGATGGTAGCATGATCTGCTAGATCAACATTCCTTTATTCCAACTCTGCTGCAGTGAAAGCACACAAAGGACTGGAACTGCCCTTTCAGGTTTGCCTCATGAAAACAATTCTTCTCCTGTCTTGGCACAATAACTTATATCCAAGAATGATGGCAGAGATCTGGACAATGTATGAACTCTTTAGTCAATCTCCTGTGCTGATGTTCTGTGGTTTCACAGAACAGCTTTGCCCCAAGGGTGGAACCCTCCTTTGCTTTCCCAACAATTACTGTCTTACAGCTTTTGCATTTCCTAATACATTGTATCTCAGAGAGCTCAGAATCCAATTAAATGTCACCCTACTTATGAATAGGAGAGCTGCTTGAACAAACAACAGAAGAACTGCCATGAGATACTGTTACACTCCTTTGATAATGACTTTTTCAAGCACAGAACACAGTAGCAAAAATAAAAATGGCACAATCAAATTCAATGGGTTTCCTTTCTCCTACAGATAATTTGTCAGTAGTGGTGTTCCCCATCCAGGAACAGCATAAAGCAAGACAAGCATGATGGGGTAAGTCTCCATGTATTTGTAGCTTCCACTGCATGTTTTCATTCCTGATGCAGTTAGAAATCAAGATGCATGGAGACAGCTTAAAGTTTTCAATTTAAAACACAAAGCCAGGAAATGGAGAAACATGAGAACATCTGACTTTACTGCTAGGGCACCTGTTCTAAGAAATGTACGTTTTAACTGGCCTAGTCAGTCAATTCTGGGTCAAATTCATAGCTTGTTTAGTCCAAAATACTTCTCCTGGTTATTGGTGTCTTATGGGTGACTGTATTCCAGGCAAGTGCATCACCTGCAAGGCCAATTTGCCAGACATCGAAGAACAATCTATTACTTTTTTCTCCCACACATGGTAAACTGAAGCTGTACACAGGCACACTTCAGCTCCAAGCAGGCACACACTAATCCAGCCTGGCTCAGAGGGGTCAGCAGGACCTCTGACTGAGGTGCTGCTGCAGAGGCAGGTGAGATCACAGGTAACTCAAAAGGGTGAATTACCTTTTTTGCGCAGAAGAACACTGGCGTGTTTCCGTCCATTTCTGTTCTCCACGTGGCATGTGTAGTTAGCCAGGTCTGCCTCCTCTACAGCATCAAAGATCAATGTCAACTCAACTTCTTTTTCTCCAAGATGTTCTCTGAGGAGTCTGAAAGGAAGGATACAGCCTTTGCTTTAACTGAATCAATACAGATGGCAGATTCCCAAAAGCACTGTATTTCCTAGCAAAAGACCAGTGTTCCTTGGCCTCCTTCACTTCTAGAGAAGGACTTAAAAGGAGACTCATGTTGGCTGAAAGAGGCCTCACAGAGGCATTTTTCATGACCACCAGAAGGCTTTTTCTCTTGCCATGTCTAGTAAGGAGCTGAACCAAGTGCAGGAAGAGGGGCAATGAGCACAATGGTTAGGAGTGGCTTCTTTAACTTGGCTCCATCAGAATTAAATGCTAAAAACAATGCTTCTTTTAAAAGAAGTGACAAATATCCATTTTCCAGAAGCAGGATGTGCTACTAAGCCATCAGTGAACAAATCACAGGGAAATTTAAAGGCTGGGTATTGTGATACATTTTAATTCAGTCTGGAAAATCAACAAAAAGAGCTGTGCTACTCTCTGAAATTCTCCTCTATTTCCTGGGGCTAGATCCTGATTTTTGAGGGAAACAGTGTCAAGAACAAGAGCTCCCTGCTCCTTTGACAGGGAAGAGGAGATGTACAAAAGTCCCACAAATGGAAAAAAAGTTCTAGCAGACTTTCAGGTCAGAGGTATAGCCTTTTCATGTCATTGTTCTCATGTGAACATTAAAAAGAATGCAAAGTAAATGCAAGTTTTCTGCTGCTGACATCAAGTGTAAAAATACAATACCCTATTCTCTTGAAAGGCTTATCACTTGCTCAAGAAAATGTTGCTGCTGCTTTGTACAGGGAAATGCAACATCAAGTAAAATCCACCAGGTTAATTTGATCCTGTTTGTGTAATGCTGCACAAGAGGGTAAACAGAAAATGTGGGGTGCCCTCACAGCCACCTGTCGACTCACCACTGTACATGGTACTTCAGTGAGTCTGTTCTCTGAAAAGACTGTGTACAGCACTGTGAGGTAAAGGTATAAATAAAACCCAGGTTCACAAAAAAAATGTATTTTCTCCCAAGACTGAAAGGAGGAAACTGGACAGGAAGCAAAGAACCAGAGTGCTGCCTTCTCTGGATGGAAGCTGCTGCTGGAGACATTCACATTTGTCAGTAATGGCAAACCCCAAGCTTCTCTATTATAAGCCAAAGACATTTTGTTACACACATTTCCTTATGTACGTGATTTCACATGACATCCATGGAACTCCAAACAAATTGAAAACAAACCAAAAAATCAGTCAACAGCTGACTGAACATGAGCCAGCAGTGTGCCTTGGTGACCAATGGCCTGTATCAGGAATAATGTGGCCAGCAGGAGCAGGGAGGTCATTCTTCCCCTGTACTCAGCACTG
>VZTT01036615.1:119683-145429 GCA_013400855.1 Buphagus erythrorhynchus | reverse complement strand
TATCTTTTACAAGTCACCTGTACAGTACAAAAATCCTTATACCAGATCTTCTGGGGGACAGTTCATTATCTAACAATAGTCCTGGCCCTTTGAGATATCATATCCACAGTAACTCCATTGAAGACCCATTTCGCTTGACACTGCTGTCTTTTTCCAGAGACTCTGTACCATCATTTTATAACAGCACCATGTCAATTAAGAATTTACTTAATTTTAACTAGATGAAGTTGTTTTTTATGTATAAAGATCAGCATCTTGTGCTATTTGGGATGTGCTTCTATCCAAGAGATTGCAACAAAATATCCAAGAGGGCAACTTATATAACCATAAAGTAAGTAAATATTCTTTCAATTGCTTATGTGCTGTCTAGCAAACATCCAAACCCTTTTCAAGAGCAAAGGAATCTCACAAAATGTCTAGCTAAGAAAGAAATTTTGATACAGAGAGTTGTAGAACCAGAAAGGCTTTTTAGCAAAACTGCACATAGATTCTCAAGTACAAGGCCATGAAGAGTGCTTGACTTGAAACAAGCATCCAACTATGCATGAGTCACCACCTTCGATGCCATCTGTTTTTTATACTGGGATAGAAAGGCTCTCTTTGCAGGTAAAATATGGTGCTTTGATTGTGTTGTGTGAATCTTAAAGTATTCAAGTTCAGCATCAAAAAGGCTCTAAGAATCATAAACTCTAACAAAAATAAATTCTGAACTAGTGACTCAGAAGAACTGTAGTGACTTAGACCTTTATCATCACACATCTACATACAGGCAATTTTCAAACAGCCTCGAATGTACCAAACTGCAAGAATTTAGATCTATGTCTCTAAAAAAATAAAGATTTAAGGACACTGAACTGAAAAGAATGTTTCTACCATGAGTTCATCCTGTGAAATTATCAAGATTTCAAGATGACAATTTATTGCCAAGAATCATACAGCAGAATATAAATACAAGGATGGCAATGCTCGAGGTGATAAACACTCCCAAGTGAAGTCATAAAGGCACTAAGGACGAAAGTTCCTGCACAACTTTGCATAAGGAAGTTTTGAGAAGAAAAGTATTTAGTCTTACCCAACTCAATTTCACCAATGATAATCAATTCTGAATTAAGCAATCTCATCAAAAGAATTCCTAAATGAATACACACACAAAGCATGTCAAATATCTACAATAACAGACCCTAGTTTCTACATGCACTCCAATCTCATGTTTTGCTATGCATACCATGAGAGTTATTTTTATTCTTAACATCCATACTAAATTCGTCTCTTTTGCATTTACCTCATCTCACTGATTCTGTCAGCCTCATCAGGTAACAGGAGATCACTAGGCTTTGAACGAGGGCAAAGGATCCACATCTAGGCTCAGAGAGCAGTGGTAAAGCAGCAGTGCACAATGTTGCTACCACGAGGCTTTTTAAGTGGTGGGAAGTTGGCTGGACACAATAGTGCATTATGTCAGAATTTTTCAGCCTGAAAAGTAACGCTCTGAAAATCCTCTGAAGAAACTGAACAACCTTCCAGGTTAAATTTAGGGATGAAAAAGAAGTTAGATCTAAAAACCAAACTAATAAACACCCTACAACAACTAACAAAAAAACCCAAGACAAAACACATCAATCAAAACACACATACACAAAATGAGCAAAAAAACTTCAAAAAAACACATCATCAAAAAAGTGGCAGCTCCTCTCACAATATATAATCTATTTGGAGAACCCTTTGCTATAAGACAAGATCATAAAGATATGCAAGCTGTAACAAAGACTGGACAAGTCCCAAAAAAGAAATCCACAGAGGGATTATTACTCAGTATACAAAGCAGACAGATTACATCCAGACCAAGAAGATCCTAACTCCCAGGTGATTAGACTTCTATTGTACAGAATTACCATTAGATGACTTTCTGTTCTAATATTGTATGCTAAATTTCCCATTTCTGGCCATTCATCATACATGGCTAGATCTTTCCTAATGACCTGCTTCTTCTGCAAACTGAACCCCAGCAATTCTTTTACCTTTTCAGTGAAGTCTTTGAATTAATGACCTTTTTTATTTTTCCCATTTTTCTTTTTTTCCCTCTTGTCTTTACAGTTTTTTTTTCCATTTGGCCAATGTTCTTCATAAAGTCACTAATCAGCAATGAGCAGAATATTCCAGAGGGATTCTTACTATTCCTACACATAAAAATTAACTCACTGCAGCTCACTGCAGCATTTGTGCCTTCACTAAAAGAATACCAGTAAATATGTCAGGTTTCATAGCATTATTGAGTGATGACGTTCCCTCCCAACTAAGAGACTTACTCTTCTGATATTGCCCTTACCATTAACAAACTACAGAAGACATCCTTTGTTATACTTCACCTCTCTAATTTTTTGCTTCTCTTAGGTCAAAAGTTGTAACCTTCAATTTCACATCTTGAAACCCTACTGGAGGAGGCCAAAGAGCCAGTTATTTCTTTCATTAATGAACAGACAGTGGATGCCTCCATTCCAGAGGACTGAGGATGGTTTGTTTCTCTCAGGCAAAGGCATTGAACACTTCTAATGTAGCCAGCTGTAGCAGCTATTTTCTTGAGAACCACCTTGGTTAAAACTGAGTTTGCTAATTTCCCAATACATGAAAGAGAAAAAAGAAGTATACTGAGAAGTCTGCTACAAGAAAAACACAGAATTTTCCAAGTATCTAGAATTCTTTATCAGATAAACTTACTTTATCCTACCAGGCTACTAGGAAAAAACAAAATTAACATTCTAACAAAGACAACCCCATCATATTTTTCTATAAAAGCTGACAAGGCAAGTCTTTTTTCCCTGATGGACTCTATCATATCAAGAACATAACTGGTACTGATAGCGTCTCTTGAATCACTGTCCAACTTAATCTAGAGTCAAGAATTTACCCAAGTACATTTATTAAGTCTCCTGGTACCAACAAGCGGTCCACACCAACAATGTTATCAGTGACAAACACATCACTACAGCCCTGGACAGAGCATTTAGTACCAATTCATTCAATTTTTGAGCAAGATGAATCACCTATGAGAAAATATGCACATAAATACTTGCTCTGAAAAGTCAACTTTGCTATTAATACCAATGCTTACCAATGCTCCTATGTGTCAAGAGCTACCTACAGGATTCTCACCTACTAATTACTGGGGTGATTCTCAACTTCTCTTGTTCCTACAGCAACATGCTGTTTGACTTCCATCTCAATAGCAGATCTCTTTCAGATTTAAGTTAACATAGTCTGCAGTCAGTCTGCTTCCAGCAGATACAGGAGACAAAAAAGACAGGCATGGCTGTCCTGTCTCCTTTGTTACATTTTGTCACCAAGCCTTCAGAGAAGAGTGCAGCCCAAAGAGACTCCTTCCATTTTGCTACACAGATGATAAGGATTGGAAAGGACAGGGAGGGAGGGACAGAGGAAGAAGAGACAGTAGTATTTATCATCATAACATGGGAAAGCTTGTATCTTCCCAATGATACCTACAACAATTATAACAGCATTCAAACCAATGTTCCAAGTTAAAAAGCAGCTTTCTCCAAGGCTGTGAATTTTGAAGCAGAAAAATTCACAATACACACACCTGTAAAACACTTGTACTTAAAACAAACACCTGAAATATAAAACTTGTCTTGCTGGTTTCATTATCAAAGGGTAACATTTCAACAATCTATAGTAGCCCAAATAAGATTATGTTCAGATATACATATTAATATGTATAACCAATTACCAACAAACGTTAAACTAGTCCACATCTTGCTTAGAATACCAGATATAAATAATCCCTTCCATGTTAGTCACACTCACCGTTTCTTGTCTTTGGGACTCAGTGAGCTTTTCAGACAATTCTTCCAGAGTCTTTCTTAATTCAGCATCAGTCCTTCATAGAAAAATATAAGTAAGACAATATTCCACAGTGCAAAAGCTAAGTAACACCCATGATCATTTTAAGTAGCAACAACCCCCCAGAACTGTTTGCTACTTCAATCTGTTCTACAGCCTCTACATAAAAGATCATAGCCTATTCATAATAATTTATAGCATAATTAGAAACAAGCCTCAAATGGAAAATTAATGATAAAAAGTATTCCCATTCCTCAAGTGAAGAAACAGCATCTAAGTATCAGCTAGGTATCAGGTCAACAAGTACAAAATTACGGACACATCTACACAGTCCTTTCGAACAGTAGTTCCCTACTAGGAATTAACAGTCTAATTCCTGTTATTGCTATTGAACAAAGCACTACATGTTGAGAAAGTATATACATTATGGCCTGCAGGAGAGCTTGCCCTAAAGGGACTCCAGTAGCAAAAACAAACTAGGAGCAAAGCTGTAATGAAAGAAATTCCCTAGTCCTTGTCATTTTGTGCATATATTTTAAAAAGCTGAGGAAAGCCCCATATATT
The DNA here is from genome assembly GCA_013400855.1 of Buphagus erythrorhynchus. Taxonomy (NCBI): domain Eukaryota; kingdom Metazoa; phylum Chordata; class Aves; order Passeriformes; family Sturnidae; genus Buphagus; species Buphagus erythrorhynchus. Next base: position 141,010 of record VZTT01036615.1, on the reverse strand, counting down.
ATACAAATTGGAATTGGTAGGTGTTATTTAAATTTTTAAATACTGCAGAAGATGACATAAAACAAACAGTTCATAATCCTACTTTCATGTACATGTTACACAATCCCTCATCCTCCCCAAAATTATTTTTTGAAATAGAAGAGTTTAAGAATTTTTTTCCATACTGCTCTTCACATGGAGTAATATTCTGCTTATACCGATTTCTTCTTGAAAGCTCACGACTGATGTCATCTCCCAGGCGAAGCTGTTCACTGCTGAGATCTCGAAGAGACTGGTGAAAAGAATGCAGCTGTAAATAAAAGTACACAAATTAAACCAAGGTTTAGGAACTCTTTTTTTCTGTGATATTCCAAAAATACATATCTACACATATACACACTTTTTAAAATAAAGCAGATAAAAATAGCTTAAAAAATAATAAAATTCCATTAACTGTAGTTGAGCCTGGATGACTGGATGAAGCTTGTGCACTTTTATTTCAATCCACCCTTATCCAAATAAAATACTTGCTCATTGTAGTTTAACTTTCAGTACTTTATTTGCTAAACCAAGTTTCCTAGCTATGGTTTTTTTCTGTGGTTCATAGCTTAGACACTATACCACCTCTTTAACCTAATGCAAAGCAAATTGAAACAGCCGAACAAGTAACTTTCAGGAGAGATATATTTCATGTTAATAGATACTAGTACTGGTAAAATGAAGTTCTGCCCAGCTATATATGCTACTATAAATAGATTACATAGGAACTTGAAACAAAACAAGCAGAACAGTATAATGCATTCAGGAACTACTAAGAATAGCTATTTTACCTTGCCCAAGACATTACATATTCTTTTTTCAGATCTTGGGAAAAAAAAGAAAAAACAAAAAACAAAAACACACATCCTCCTTCCTGCTTCTTTGCTGAGTCTGACCCATACCTAATCTCAACCTCTGCCACCATATNATCATCAAAGTTTTAGGGAGCAAATAAAAAAATGAATAGGTCATTCATTCTGCATGGGATAGAAAGTGACAGCTAATCCATCCTAATGCAACTTATTGCTGTCAACAATTCCATGGCCGGGATTATCGTCATGAAAAACCCTAATTTATAATATTCCATTGTTCTGTGTCCTAGATTTAAACCTGGATCTTCCACAACCAAGCCCACTGCCCTCGACATTCAGACACAGGCACTACTACCTCCCCTATGTGATTAACCAGAAATTTTAACCTGACCTGAGAGACTTTGAAATAACACATAGTATTTTCAAAATGTACATGCTAAGAAGGAGAGGGACTTAAAAGCGTTAAAAAACCATTTGGCAGAAAAATTACTTCAGCTAGAAAAAGTCAGAATGGGGATAAAGAGACAGTGGTTACAGAAAAAAAAAAAAGCCACAACTTTAGTTAAGCAGTACTGCTTTATCTCTGGTCCAATTTCTACCTATAATAATGATATGGCTACTTCTAGGTCATCATTCCTCAAAGCACTATACTCTTCTTACAAAATAGTTAATGAAAAGAAAAAAGCCATATTCACTCACTGAAAAGCAAGAATAAGAAATAAACCAGCAGTAATCATCAAAAGTGAAAAAGAAAAAACTATTTGCCTACGTAGCTACTTAATATGAAGAACTCTGTATGCATTGCAGGAATTCCCTTGAATAAAATGTCCAAGATATTTATAGAATATTTAGAAATAATCTAAAATAGTCCTAAGGATTTTGGATGGTTGGGAGGAAAGATTTCCATATAACATTATTTCCTTCCAAGGATTATTTTCCACGCTTACCTTGGGGGAGGAACTAGATTGAAAAGACAATGAAACAGGGTTAAATAAAAATCTAGAATTTCTGTAGCTTCCCAAAAACTCAACTGAGAAAACTTGTTAAGTTTAAAATTTTATGGAAGCTGAGACTGATTTTAAAAAGTCAATATGAATACCTTACAATCAGCTTCTTTAATGTTAGGCTACACATTCACTCAAGCAAGTCTAGCCACCCTGTCTGAAAAAGCAAAAACAGACAGTGAAATCTTTCTACCTGCAGGATAACGGAAACACTATAATCTTATCCATTAAGGTAATTCATTTATTTTTTCTGAAATCTGCAAGCAGATACAAGTTAAGGGATATGAAAATTACTGTGGCACACACATCCTCTCGTCCTCCCATCACCTGCCTGAAATACAGGCTCAAATTATTCTACTCACAGGTCAGATCAAGAACTAAGATCAAGAACTACCTGGCTCAAAATCAGTCCAAGCTATACAGAGGTAAAAGCAAAAGAACTAAGACTCTATGCCATTAACTAAAACAGAGTAATCCCCTTCACAGCCTCACTGAACTTCAGCATGAATGTTAATTGGCTGGAAGGGACCTCTGGAGATCATCCCATCCAAGCCCCCTGCCAGTGCAGGGTCACCTAGAACAGGTGACACAAGAACTCATCCAGGTGGGTTCTGAATGTCTCCAGACAGGGAGACTCCATGACGTCCCTGGGCAGCCTGTGCCAGTGCTCTGCCACATTCATTGTAAAGTTCTTCCTCACAATGAAGTGGAACTTCTTGTGTTTTAGTTTATAGCCATTGCTCCCTGTCCTGTCACTGGCCACCACTGAATAGTCTGGCACCATTCTCTTGACACTCATGTTAGAGATATTAATATGCATTACTGAGATCCCCTCTCAGTCTTCTCCAGCCTAAAGAGGCTATTCAGAGATTATTTTTCTTTGTCATTAGACAGCCTAAAAAGTAGGGAAATTATTTTAATATTTTAATTTTGATATCACTACCATTCTTCTCTATAATGATTTGCATGAAACTTGATAGATACAAGAGGTGACTGCCTAACAAAAAAAGCAGGTAATATTGAAAGGACAAATTATAGCTGAAACATTCTTAGCTGAATCTTCAGAATCACCTCATTTAATGTAAAAGCAAAGAGTCTGGTGACCACTTATTGCCTGTTTGGAACAGCAACTCCCATTAGTGCTCTGTACCTGGTCCACATTATCTGCGCCATTGACAAATCGAACACTTGCAGATCTAGACCTTCGATGTTTATTGCCCTGTGAGTCCCCATAATCCCTGAGAGGAGAAGTGGGCAGGAAGTGGCGGTTGCCTGTAGGAGATACGAGATTAAAAAATAAGTAGGAAGACAAAATTTGGTATGGGAAATCTTTCATTTTGCTTCACAAAAAATGCATATTTCATCTTGATAAATCCTTCTAGGTCACAATGCAGACAAAACAACTACTGAATTACTTAACATGCATATAACTCTTTTAGCTCTTCTCAGGATTCTTCTTCAAACATTTCTTACCCATGACATACAAGTATTCCATAAAGAGGAATTGTTTCTCCAAGGAGTAGTTTTTCCTCAAGTTTTATTTGCCCAACCAACCACTTTTTCTTCCACATGAATCTATCAGAGATTCAAACTATTATGTTTCACAGCTTTTACATAGGAATGAAATTTTTAGAGCTTCCTACTAAAATATATAAAATACTACCTCTCAAAGGAATGCACCTCCTAAACATACCTTTTCCCAAAATATAATGAATTTTCTGAGACATACAGGGAAAAAAAAACTACTCTTTTGTGGGTCATAAATAATTCCTGGCTTTTTCTTTTCCACTGTTTCCAAACACCCATAATCTCAAGCATTTAAAATTTAAATTCCCTTTTTGCTGTGAAGCAAGCTTCAGAAGCTGCAATATCTTTTGGATTTAGCTTTAACTTGTACGTACCTACAACTCATGCAGTGGAAAATTAACTTTCTCAGCTGAAAGAATCAACGTTTCATTTAGATCTCTTGGGATATCAGCAGAAAATACTATCAGAAACAGAGAGCTGGAAAAATTTACCATATAAACAAGTGCATAACTTAATGCAGGTCTCCTAAATTTCTAAACTCAGTTTCTTTGAAGCAATCAATGACTTTCCCTAAGACAATATCTACACATTTTTTTTAATTTCCTCTTTGCATAACACAGCTATATGACATAATTCAAGCATACTCAAGCCCTTTAAGTATTTTACCTGATGTTTCTTCTCCATCCAGGTCACTGGGATACAAGCTTGACAGAGATGCACTTCTCATTCCAGAGTTTCGTGTTAATCGCTGGCTCCTTAATTGACCTATAGATTGCTCCAGTGTTTCTTTTAACTGCAGAAAAGTTATAATTTATTGAAATATGAACACAAACTTGTTTTTTAAAAAGCATGGAAAATATTATTCATTTAAAAGTCATTAAGAGAATAGAAGCTATTTTTAAGCCAAGTACAGCTATGAACTAATAACAGCTTTTCTTCAATATCTATCACATTCCTGTAATTATAGCAAAACATGCTTTCAACATTGGCAGCTTCAAATATCAAGTTTCTTAAAACACCATGAAAACTCAGAAGTTTGTCTCCTACAACCAAAATCAGACCTATTTGTCAGCAATGTTCATTAACAGTCCTGCAAAATCCAGAAAATAAGGAATTACTTCAAAGAAATTATTTCTCACTGGAATTTTTCCACCAGCCCTACCTGAAATCAGTTTTACATATGGTTATCAAATTTCTACAGAAATCCCTATTTTGAGAAATTTCACTTCCAGGGAAAGCAAGCCATTCCCAATTTAAGAGTACAGAACTAGCTATATTAAAAAATTAGTTCTTCATTTTTCAAACTTACATCTCATTTTTTACAATTTCATTTGTTAACTTTGGTTCTTAGCCACTTGCTTTGTCACACCTTTATTTGACAATCCACAAAACATCAGTTTCTAAAGGTTATCCTTTTTCTAAGAGAAGTTTGTAAACAATGGTTAAAATTATGCTTCACTCCTGCAGAATCATACACTTTGTTGGATCTCTGTTGGAAGAAACAAGCTTTTTTTCTACACATTTGCTTCTTTACTCTCTCTACCTTCACATGTAAAATATTCCTATATTTCATATGTATCTGTTTCAAGGCAGCATCTGCTGCAGCCTGTTTGTAACCAAACTGTAAACCTCTCTTGCCTCAGCAGCACTGATTTGTTTTGCTTTGTCTAAAACAACTGTTTTCAAACTTGTAGAAGACTCATTTTATAATTTTCATCCTTTCTGCAATTTAGAGCAAGCTGGTCAACAGATCCAGAAATTGTAGAATGACAGGGAAAAAAGCCGCACCAGTATGATCACAATCCCATTCCCTGCTATAATTCAGCTTTTATCTTATCACTTCTTCATGAAAAAGAAACATGTTCCCTAATACTCTATTTCAGCTACACATTGTGTACTTGGCATAGTACCATAACATAATCTACTGGGTGCTTATAAACCAGAAAAGTAATGAGTCTACAAAACCTGTCTTTCATTATATAACATATTACTATATTATGATTTAGTTAGCGCAAATAAGTATTAAAAGTTTCTGTTTACAGCTACTTAACTTCTTATATATTCTGTCCACTAATAACAAGTTTTCAGCTATGAATTCTAGTAATAGGAAAGACCTAAGAAGTTAAGATAAATTGAAAGTTGCTCACAGTTGTTATTGCTTTCGTTTGTTCCTTGTTGTATTCTCTGTATTGTCCTAGCAAATGGTCGACATGTCTTAGATTTCTGTTGGTATCCTTAAATAAAAGAGTTTTAGAAAAAAAAGTCAAAACAGAAACCTCTTCTAATCAAACATTACTGCTGTCTTTATTCTTATTGATTTCTAAGATTAAATTGAAAACACAGGTGCTTTCTAAAGGGTCTAAGCATCAAAAATCCTATTCAAGTAGCCAGAATCTGAAGGGGTACAGCACGGCTAAAGGGAGGAAAATGAAAAAAAAAAAAAAAAAGAAAAAAACAAAACCAAATTTTATCATTTCACTACAACAGTAAGGCCTCAGCTTCAAATAACAACTTTTTTCAAGTTTCAGCCATTCTGTAGAAAAATCTTTTTAATTCAAAGATCTTAACGTTATCTGCTTGTAGAACAGAATAGTTATCTGAGAAGTAACAAGTTTTTGAAGGTGAATACACTAGGTAAGGTCACTGCATGAGTATTCTCTGACCAGATAAACACCTGGATCAGATGGAAGACCTGCTGAAAAGCAGTCCACAAAAAGCAATTAGCTTAAAATCAGAATTTCAGAAGAGCAGCTAGGAGATTAGACAGAATCAGAATACCAAAGAATCCATCTTAAAAATAGTCAGACTTTACTCTCATTAACTTATTTTCTTTTTTTATGGATTTACGTTTATTTTCCAGATAAGAAGTTTTGAAGTTCAAATTTACCATTCTATATTGATTTTTCTCATTTATTAAAAGGAAAAGAAAACATTGCTGGCCAAACAGTAAGTAATAAAACATACACCCATCCACTCTAGGTATTCAGAACTGTCAGCTAGAGAAGAATGGGAATAAATTCTCGAGCACTAATGGTGTCAGGATAGCTAAATGTCTCCTCCCACATGCAAAACAAATTCAGATATCCCCCCTGCACCCTCCACTTTTTCTTGCTCAGGTATGTATCTATTACAACTTTAGAAATAATGCTTCTCACAGTGCTTTTTCACATCTAAAAAATATTCTAAATGTAAGCTCTATCCTGAAGGAATTGACTGCTTACATATTTATCAGAAATTTGAAAATTTCATAAAGTTTTTACTGTAAAAATTTTATACAAGACAGGCTGAAACTTTCTGCTAGAAATTTTAATGCCTCTTGTGAGAATCTAACAAAGCTGATTTGGTCTTATTCAGTTTGCTAACTTTATAAATAGTAATCCCCGACACATCATTGTTTCTAACAACATACTATTACTGTCTGAAACAGCAGCTGTATAAAAGTGTAACAACCCACATTCTTTCAGCTCAAAAGCAGTATGATCAGTTTCCCAAAACCCTTTTTGGTTTGCACAGAAAGTAATGTTTCCTATCTGTACAGTACATTCCACAACTTTAGAAAAGAAAATTTGACCCTGTGTTACAGAAATGCAGGCTCTATAAATACTTTAAAACTGTATTTTGTAAACAACCTGCAAAGTGCTTGCTAAAGTATGGATCTTTTCTGTAACTTCTTCAGCACCATATTTCTGAGCTCTGTTGTGGGATGCTCTCAAAGGCCGCCTTCCAATTCGACCTGTTAGAAAGTTGTCTGAATCACTGGATGAATCTGCCATCAGTATCTTGAAGCCTAGGCAGGAAGACCAGAAAAAGTAACGTATGTTAATTCCTGTCTGTAACTGAACAGTCTTACACAATATTCCCAAAGCAGCTTCATAAACCCAGATTACATTTGCCTTTCTGGTTTGGGTCAGCAGGACGTACTTTTGAAGCAGATTTTCCAACTGCTCCTCAGTTATTACCTTTGTTCACATTGTGAAGCTGGGTCAAGATGCAGGAGGCAGAGCCTCTTGGGAGCAAATTAAATCAAAATATACACTCTCACTGCTTCCAAGTGTTCAGCACCCATCATAAAATTATGGCCTCGAAGTAAATTCTCCCCCCACAACATACAGTGGAGACATCAATGTTTTATCAATCATCCTGGTCTGCAGAACCACTCTCCTTTACCTCACATTACTCACTAAGCTGTCTTTAGAACAGAGATTGCTAAATCTCAGGGATGGCTAGATAGAGGGAAAATAGGTCAACAATCATCAGACGGGTGAAATTATTAAAAACCACAGACATCTATGCCTAGTACAGTAAAGTCACATAGTAACTGATTAAAATAACAACCCTCAAAAGGCAGGTTAGATCGACATTTTTTCTTGAACTATTACACACTACAGCAGTTTGCTTTAATGCCATGGAATGACTTGGTGAAAGAAGTAGACTGACAAATTCTTGAACCCCTGTAGTCAACAACAACAACAAAAAAAGTCATAGTAAAGATGTCATTCCTCTAGCCATGAGAGCTGACATTTCCAAAAGAAACCAAAGATAGATTCAAATCTTATCTTATATTTCATATGGAGGCAACTTGATCTGTTTTTCCAGGTCCTTACATTTAATTTTTAAAAGGCTGAAAATTTTTGTCCTCCAGATTTGGATAAAAACCTTTCAAACATGAAAGAAGAGCAAATCAACGTGCTCAGTCCGTCCCCAAGTACATCAATATTCCTTATATTTTCTGAACTGGTGAATTTACCTCATTTTTCCTCTTCTCATCTCACCTCACTAAAGCACATTTTTACTAACTGTATCAGAATTCATTATTGCAGTGCCTCACTTTAGTCAGCTGCAATAACGTCTTAATGAGACTGAAAAAGAATAAACATTAAACACGGGGAAACAGGAATTGTGGGATATTTTCAAATACAAAGAAAAATAAAATAAATAAAACAACAGTAGAAATAATAGCATGGAATAACACTAGCTTTAATATATAGCTTTACTGTAATTTGGTAAAAAAAAATATCAACAAAACACAACAAACAAGTAGAGCCCCATAAGACAACCACAAGAGCCCCAACTACTGAAAAGCAAAGACTGGAGAAAAAAAAAGGGAAACAAAGATTTACAGCAGGAAAGATTAATGGGTTTATTTTCAGCTGTCCAAAAATAGGCTCATTAAGATATATACTAGCCAAAGCACAGAAGAAAGGTCAGTAATCAAGGTAAACATAAAAGAAAGCACAGGATAAGGAGGACATTTTGCCTGAAGAAAACTTACTATTTATGGTTAAGCATTCCTCTTTGTTCTCAGGAGCAACCTAAAAGGAACCACAAGTACTTTTAAGGTGAAGAAGTTGCTTCACATAAAACAACATCCTCATTTTTAAGGGAACTGCGTAAATTTCACTTTAGATTAAAAAAAAAATAAAAATCACAAAGAAGTAGAAATTTGTAGAAATATTCCATATGCACATTTGCCTAGCAATTGAAACAAAACCTTATCACTCCTCCCAAAAAGCTACACTAATTTCAGCACATGATCATATGGCCTACTTGACCGTGACTGGATTTTAGTTCTACCCAAACAGATCATAACCTTTGCTGAACTGATGAAAAGCATCAATACTCAGTATTTTCCTTTCCTGCAGGAAGCAGAGCATTTCAGCTTCACTGAGGACTCTTTTTAAGACATCTGCCAGGTAAGAAGTAGAGCTGACAATCTCAACGTCAAGCTCAAGTAAACAAAAGATAAAGTCAGTGCACACAACTTGATGATTCCTCAAATGTTTTATTTGTTCAGCTCCACACAGACTAATCTATCACTAGGTAACTAACTTAGTGTTAAAGCAATGGTTGAAGCCTTATAGCTAAGACTGAGCACGACGAAAAAAAAATAAATTATAGTCATTCCAGAAAGGAACATGACACCTGAAAGGCCCTTTCCTTCAGTGCTTGTATTTGATCCCAGGAAAAGACAGGAAGGTGATCCCATATGGTGATATTTACTATCGTGCCTTCAGGGATCAGTACCACATTTTATGATCAGTTTGTCACACCGTGCTCCCAGCACTCTTCAGCAGCACGACACAGAAAACGGCTCCTTCACACTGTTCATAAGCAAGCAATGCCCTCTGCAAACTTCACTAACACCAGACTCCAACTCTGAGAGTCTCTTTGGCCCAGACAGGACCGTGGAACCCAGAAGGGCGCCGGGCACGCCGCCGGCCGGGCCTCCGGACTGTCCCGAGGAACCCCGCGGCCGCCGCACCCCGCGCCTCCGGCCGCCGCTCCACGCCGGACAGCGCCTCCCGCACACTGCCCTGGCCCCAGCCCTTCGTGCACCCCCAGCCCTCACCGCACAGCGGCTCCAAGTCGAGGCCGCCCCGTCCCTAGGCACCTTCCGCCCACCTCACCTCGCCGCTATGGCAACTTGAACTAGCCGCCCTGCCGCCAGCTGCCGGGTCCGCGGGCCGGGCGCCGGGCCCCCCGCTGCGCTCCATGGGACAGGGAGTCCAGAAGCCGCGGGCCCGCCATGGAAAAGTCCGTGTGCGGGACTTCAACTCCCGGGAGGCTTGGCGGCGGCAGCGCGGTGAGGGACGGGCAGGCCCCGCCTTGCTGGGAGGCCGCTGGGCCTGCGGGGAACGCTGGTGGCAGCAGTGGGAGGTTCCGCAAGAGACCTGCTGTTTGTGAAAATTGCTTTGTGAAACGCTGCTTTTGCAAAGTACACGTTGATGTTTATAAATATGTCAGCTAAATGACTGCGAAGAGCAGAAATAAAAGCTGTTGCCCTGGTAAAGCCGGCGAGTCTGTTCCACTTCCGAGCAGATGGCTGATACGCTGGGAAAGGACGTGTGAGTGCGGAGAGCAGCTGCTTCTTACAAGGAGGCATCTCCCTGTTTCATGACTTTTTCTTGTTTCCATAGGCCACGCATCTCCGTGCTCCCAAATGTTGTATCCATCCATTACCCTTGCGTGCAGTAAAAAATGATCAAATATTACACACTGCTGCTCTGACTGGCCTTGAAGAGAGAAAAAAGATAAAGAGTGTTGTGACTGATTACAGGGAATGTCTCCTGGGCCTCTGAAACATGAGAAGAGCTTGCAATAGGCCAATAGTCACTGTAATAGTTGATCACCTATAGGTGAGCATTCCAGGCAAATGTACATTCATTGAGTTGGGGTTTTTAATACGTATTATGTCTCTTGCTTCTGGAATCCACTCCAGGCAGTGACCATTGGCCTTTGAGCACAGTAATAAGGCACAGATGGCAATCCATGGTGCCTGCCTTCATTCCTGTCCTGCAGGACTATTTCATGAGCTCATAATCCAGCAGGCATGCTTGAATGCCATATGACTGCGGCACACTTCAGGTGTAAGCCAGGTCTCCCACACCGGCAGCTTTCACCAGCAGTCCAGGCAGTGGCTGCTGGCCCCTGTGTATTTGTGGTTATGCTCAAGTGGCATTAACCTTGTTATAAATGAGAAACAAAAGTCTCGATATTCAGCAAAATTTAGATTGCTTTATTTGATATAGACGGAGCAAGCAGCGCTGGGGAACGGGAGGGGTCACCACCCACTCCACGCTCCATCGAACCTTGGTTTGCAGCCTCTTCTTATACTATGATTTCTCGTTGTAATCAATAATTTTTGTTTTTTTGCTGTCATAATTTTGCTAGGCAAGCAGTGGTGGTCGAATAAACATCCATATCCAAATTCACAAAGTCTCCGGGCGATAGTCAGTCTCACAGATAACCATCTGGTTCTTGTAGATAACCACCAGCGAAATCTGGAAGTCTGGTCCTTGAGATAGGCAGCATTGATCAAACAAAGGCAGGAAAGACTATTGGGAAGTCTGATTTTGCAAGCTGGTAGTGGATACAACTTATCTGGAAAACATAACATAACATAACATAACATAACATAACATAACATAACATAACATGGTGATTTAAAACGGAATGATTTAATAATATATTTTCCTTTATCTAGTGTCCATGCTTCACTTCAGACCTTAGTATTCTGGTTTATACAAACCCCAATACTTTTGTGATTAACACAAATCTTTTATCAATTATCACAACCTTATCTGAGCTGAAGGCAGGTGAGATATGGTACAGAAATGTAAGGATATCATTTATTTCACTGCGAGCTGAAGCATTAGTGAGTAAGGAGTAAATAAATAAGTTTTCCCTAGGTTCAATACATAGGCACTGTCCTGGCCTTTCCTTTGCAAGCTGCAGCATAGTCAGGTCTGAATGCAGGGTGAGGGTCAGGCCTTTGGGTCAGTCTTCTGCTTATGGAGGCCCTGAATTTTCCTGAGTTCTCAGAGGGTTTTTCTCTCTGTTTTGCACCTAGCAGTGGAGTTACTACTCCATAGACTCAACAGAATTCATCTGTGAGCAAGTTTCTTTTCTTGCCCTAGTAGTGTCTCTCAGGCCATCACAGGGTAAGTAACGTGTCCTGGATGTGACTGGTACGTATATGAGAAGTGTATTTACATCTGTGCTGAGTGTGAGCACATCTGACTTGCCACTAACACAATGTTCCAGTGGAAGCTGATGCCAGTGCCTGAGACCCACATACCAGGCACAGCCACTGGTTCTAAAGACCAGGCTAACCATGCATGTGCCTACTGAGAAAGTAGCTAGTAGGCAAAGAGGACTTGCTAGGTTGTAGCAGAAGAAGGGAATGCTTCCAGTGCTCCAAATAGCTGTCTGCACACAGCTACATTGTCAGCTGCAGCATTTCACAAATACTCTCTTTCACATACGTATATGAAATAAAGCCTATGCCAATGATTAAGACATAGTTTTTTCATCCCCATCAGGTACAGCTTGCTTGGTACAAAAATTGAGATACTAAAAACTGTTACAGAAAACATGTAAGCAGGCATATATGCCAAGATTTCTGTCGTGGTTTAGGAACAGTATTCCTCAATTTAGTATTCCCACTGCAAAATCCCAACCTGCTCCCTCACTGCCCTCTCCCTTTCCACACCCCCTCCCCCCCTGCCCAGAGTGGGCTGCAGAGGAGAATTGGAGACACAAAAGATAAAGATCACAGGTTGAGACAAGAACAATTTACGAAAACTGCAAAAGTACTAATCACATATGATATTAAAAAAAAACAATCAATGGAAAATAATCCTGCAATAATAGACAATACCAGATGGCTTCCTCCACCACATTTCCTTAGCTGGAAGGAGCGTCTTCTTCCTGGAAGAGATTCCCTTTCCTCTGCACTCAACAAATATCTTAGGTTTGTATAATCCTGTGTGCCTTCCCAATCTCCCAGCAATGATTTCTGGAAGCTTACTTCTGAGTGTGTGAAAAAGTGCTTTATTACTACTCTAATGTTTTGCATAATTTAAGAGCCTTTACTGAAGACTGTGCTAAAGGCAGATTGAAAATCTAAATAAACTGTATCTAGAGTTCTGATGATAACTTCAGAAGACTTTCAAAACATATCAAGAACATCTGTCCTTCAAAAAAGCTGTTCTGATTCTTCCTTGAGATAGCATGCATACATTAATTTTATTCTTCCTAGCAGTTTATACTGATGTACCCACTGCAGTTGTCAGAGTCATATTTCTGGATTTCTCTTTTTGAAGCTGAACAGTACTGTGATTTTGTTTGCTTGCTTGTTTTCTTTTTTCATAAGGATGTTAAATATGTGCATAAGATTGTTACAGAACATCTTCAGTTTGGAATGAGGATGATGAGAAATTAACTGTGTACAACAAACGACTATACTAGACATAATTATAAAGAAGCTGTTTAACTGTACAAGAACAGAACCCTTTTGTTTTATTAGATGAATCTGAAAACATATATCCCAGCATTCTATTATCTGAAGTGCTGTTGAGACAGTAACATGACAGTGCTTGCATTTAGAGAGGCCAGCATGGTTTTTCTACTTCAGGTTAATGCTGCTTGATTAATGATTAATGCTGTTGTGCCCCTTGACTAATACAAATATATAATACAAATACAGGTCTTGGCTAAAACCTTTTTTTTAAAAAAAAGGAAATATCATTCTGAACCATTACATTACTGCATATATATAAATAAATGTGTATTGAGTCTGAGAACACAGTCCTTAAGGGTAGAAAATCCAGAAGGACTATAACTTTAAAAAAAAAGAATTTTTTTAAGTTTAAATTTAATTTTTTAATTCTTGTATTTGTCACTCATGATACCTTTTCATGCTATACTACTTGTCTTCCATGACAAGTCATTATTCATGTAGCTTTCAGGAGATTGTTTCACTATTTCTTTCACAAGGCTATAAAAAAAATAAAAAGACAACACAAAATAAATAACTGTCTTACAGATGGTACTCAGAAAATGAGTTCTTTTATGAACAGCTGTCATAAATACATAAAAGAGGAGAAGCACTGTGTGATAGATGAATTGTCATCTAAGTCAGTGAGCTTAAAGGCCCTTTTTTATTTATGATTGTTGTAATAAACAGTCAAACTCTTCTACTACAAATGCTGGTCTCCTTATTAAAGGAAGTATGTGCCATGATCCAAGTCAATGAAAAGTGCAAGATCTGTCTGAAGTCTGAATTATGAGGGCAAAATTCATTTCTGCTAGAGGTTATTTCTAAGTTTGGATGCCCATGCAAGAGATGCAGAACAGAATGAAGTAAAGATGGCTAGAATGCTGACTTTAGATGAAGAGGCACAGGGAATGTAAGCCTGAGGGAAATGAAAATATATAAAGAGAGACATAAGTTCATAGGCCCTGGGATGCACCCATGGATGTTGAGGTACTATTGATATGATGAGGGTCACCAAGTAATTAATCTCTCCATTGAGGAAAAGCTGAGAAAGCTGAGCTGTCTAGCCTGGAGAAGAGAAGGCTTGGAGGGTCTCATCATTGTGGATAAATACATTGTGGATAAAGGAGAGTGTAGATAACATGGTGTCCAGTGACAAGGTAAGAGGCAATGGGCACAAACAGAACAGGACTTTCTATGGACATAAGGAAACTCTTTTTGGTTTTGAGGGTGACCAAATACTGGCACAGGTTGCATGAAGAAGTTGTGGATCTACATCCTTGGAATAATCAAAAGCTAACACAGTTCTGGGCAAGCAGCTCTAGGTGGCCCTGTTTGATCAGGGTCACAGGCAGATGGCTTCAAGGGTCCCTTCCAATCTCAATGATTCTGTGACTCAGTGATTCAGTAACTCTGTAGACAAATATATCTGCCTGAAAACAACTCTCATCATTCTTACCTAAACTAATTGCTTAAGGCCAAGACATAGTTTCATCTTGCTCTTCTCTGTAAGCACTCTTAGAATTGACAGTCTCAGGCTTTATAATTTTATAGTTTTTTACACATCAGTACCTCCTCTTTATCCTGAAGCCTACTGGGTATTCCAATTTTCAAAGTTTTTCATGGATTTTTCTAGCAATAAGGAAAAGCACTGAAGTTCCTCAACACCCTGTAACCATAAAACTCCAAAACTACCTTGAAATAGAAGACAATTTTTTTATATGGACATGAATCTTCAAGAACCTAGAATAAAATTATTTAATATAGCTTCAAACACTTGATGAATGATGCTGTGTCAAAGCAGTGTGTCTAATGTATTTTTTTGTACAGGCCAGAAATTATTTGTGATACTGAAATAGAAACAGGTAGGAATCGGCATATCTTCCAAGCATCTAATATAGCAAAACATGTGGATTAGTCAGAAAAAAAACCCTACCAAGTCTTTTAATCTACTTTTAACTGACTTTTTTTTCCCAGTAAACATTTCCTCATGCAGATATTCCTAGATGCTGTTGATATCTGGTGATCTGTGTGGAACACCAATTAGACCTAATTGCTTCTTTGTTAGAACCTGTTGTGGTTTATCTGATTTGTGTATAAACCATATAAGCAGTGAAAGGATAAGTGAGAAACCACATTAAATCTGGCAGATGATAATAATGTTTTTTTTTTCAGAAAGCACCACAAAAACGATGGAATTCAGAGCCTTGCAGTGCTTGAGGTGATATGTATTAAATGAGAAACTGGCTGTCACTAGAGGGAGTGCCTGTAACAGTGGAAAAAGATACTTGTCAATTATTGTCTTTAAATTAACAGGAACATGCAGGAGTCTTTGAAAAATAACCAGGAAAAAAAAATGCAATATACAGTGATTTAAAAGTGATTTTCTTTCCTACTTCTTTATTTGAATCAGAGCACAAGACATTTTAATTGATAAAAATTACTTAATTTCTCTAACCTCGGGGTATACAGTATTTTGCATATCTGTTCTTAGAGTTATATTTATAATTGTGGATGTACACTTGTTGGTGATACTTTTAATACATTAACTGGCTTCATTATATAAAAGAGGACTATTTATTTATATTCTACAGGGTTGAAAAATTGTCAGTCTCTCTAAGCTGCTAGATGCCATCACTTTTCAAAACTGATGTGATTAGAGCTATTGATTATTGTTCTTTTTTACAGCTAAAAAACCACTTGCAGTCTTGACTAAGCTAAGCAACTGTGTTCTATCATTCCTTCAATACAGGTCATGTTTCTAAACCTCTGATTTTCCTTACTATCCTGTGAATAATCCTGTTTGTCTACTTATTGATGATAAAGTATTCCAGACAAATCTATAAGTGCAAAATGAAATGGAATAATTGCAACATATTCCCATTTCCTTCCATGCAGGATGTGTCTTATTGCATGTAGCTACATGTGTTTTTCTATTTGGAATTTACATTCTGATCTAGAGTTCAGAGACCTCCCAAGCCTGAGGTTATCTGTATAATTATAAATATACTCTTAGTTCCCCCATCACTGGGCCTGTTCTTGAAAAAGTTGAACAGAAGGACTGGGAACTGTCTAGAAGAAGCCAGAGCATGACAATGCAAGGCTAGCAGCTCCCTCAGGGCCAGGCATCAGGAGCCACAGAGGATCCTCCAAGAGCAGCAGACAGGGCCTGGCAGCCCATTCCATCCCACCAGCCCTGCCAGGGGCTGGGCAGCTGGTGGCTTTTGGGACAGCCACAACTCCCGGTACTGTCACCTCCTCGGGGAATTGGGATAGGCTGAAGCTGGGCCAGGATGGCAGTCTGGGTGTCAGGGTGTGGGAGTCCAGGACATCCCTCTGGCTGCCCTGGCTCGTTCGAGACAATGGCAGGGGGCTCAAGGACCTTGGCAGGGAGCCAACAGCACCTGTGCCTTTGATCTCAGCCCATGGGAGAACTTACCAACTCTGAGAGAAGAATTACAGGTCACAAGAGTTTAAGTAGAATAGTAATGGGTTTGTCACAGGGTGAGAAAAGTAGAATTTAGAGGATTTTAGGATTGGGGTTCAGGGGACAAGGTGTAGGGATTTGGGCGTGTCTTGTCCTTCTTCTTTTTCTTCGTGTCCTCCATGCTCTACTGTGACCGTGACACTTTTCTATTGGGTTAGAGTAAGGACTCACTGTCCAACATAGATGATAGATATTGGCACAATATTGTAAACATAGTACACATAATTTGTAGTATATAATGCTAGCACCAGCCCACAGAGGGGCAGAACCTCGTGCTTCGACCTGCTGAATGGAGCTCGGCAGGGCAGAAGAAGAATGTTACAGATAAGGAAAAATAAACAACCCCGAGAAGCACAAGCTACACATCCTGACTCCTTCTTCAAGGCGTGGGCTGGGAAGAAAGATTTTCCCAGGTCCCAGTGTCATCTTAACCCCGAGATCTGACATCAGGGCTGGCATAGGGGGCCCATGGCCAGGCAGCACAGTTGGAGACCAGCCCCTGGTGGTGCTGTGGCAGAGACTGATAGCCCTGGAGGCTGACATAGTCCTGGGTTTTGTGCAGGCTGGGGGAAAGTCCTAGTGGAGGCCAGACAGGGGCAGTCAGGTCCATCCAGTGCTCTCATCTCTTACAGGCTGCTCTAGGAGGGCACTGCAGGCTGTGAGCCAAGCGTGGCCACAGTGCAGAGAGTGACCTTGCCAACAGGACACAGCCCTGCAGCATCTCAGCAGGACAGGTGGGTCAGTGATACTGACAGTCACAGCAAGGCAAGGAATAAAAATAGATTCCATGGTCCAGGTAGGAGGAACAAGAGACACCTGGAGATGGGACTACAATGTAGGTCCAAGATCTGTCAAGGAGACAGGACTGGAGAGAAGACAAGAGACAATGCTACCTTCCACATAGGTCCTCAGTAAATGCAGGAAAATCAGTCAGCAAGACAGGGCTGCAGGAATCAGGCTGGGAATGAGTTCAGTGTTTGAATTGCTCAGGCCTGAGCTGACCCAGAGCCCCAGAGCAGTGAGAGCAGGTACATGGTGCTGGGATGGGCAGGTTGGCTAGGGCAGACCCCTGACAGAGAGAAACTACTGAACAGTGATTGCAGAGTTGTAACCAGATAATTCTTTAAACATGCTAGAAACTACAAGGCAAACATCATCTTACTTAGAACATAACTTTTCCAAGCGAAGACAGTGCCCATGGAAACACTATGTGGTTAGCAACAGTCATTTTTCTCCCCAAACTCTGTTGATATTCATGGCTCAGAACGTGCAAGCCAAGTCTTGAAGCACAGAAGGAGGTGCATCCAGACCTGGAGCTCTTCCTAGGCTGAAGGTTTCCTTCAAAGGCTGTTTCCTTCAAAGCTATCAGGTCGTCAATGACAGGAGTCCCTTGCTTCTCTCATTTATGGTTCAAGCCCAGAAACCATATATTAAGCAGTTCTTATTTATTTTAGAGTCTGTTCTGAACATCTTTGTGTCAGCTTTGCCATTTCGTTGGTATACAATCTTTTATAGTTTCCATTTTTGATCCCTTAGAAATAGCTAGGAGGATACTTTTCCTTCCATTAACAGTTTCTGGACTATCACCACTGCCACAGAGCTGTTGCCATGCCAAAACTTCTGATGCCAGTATCTTATGTGCATGCTTCTTTTCCCTTATAAATGAAAGGTAATTCAAAATACTTTGCTCTCAGTGAAAGAGCAATGAAGAAAATTACCCTTCCTCTTATTTAGGAATCTGAAACACAATTATGATGGAGTAGCTAATGCAGTTTACCCTATTAGTAAAGGTAAGCACACCAGACAAGTGAGTATTTGGTTTATGATAACCTACTGAAATGACTCAAATCTTGAGACTACTTATCTTCCCACCAATGAATCTGTTTTTCTTTTGCTTTGTGCAGTGAAACATAAAAAGTAATTCTGAAGTCAGAATAAAAGAGGGAGTGAGGCAGGCTGCCAGAGAGTACACACAAGATACTGCAACAAATCACTCCAGCAGTACTGTAATTGGAGGTGGGATATATATCTCTGGTATATCCAGCAAATTAGGTCATGTTGTGAGAAGTAAGAACTCCTCTGTTGTGCTCAGAGTCATACTAGGCCATCAAAATTGGTTGTGGCAAAACAGAGATTAAGCTGAAGAGAATTTTACATTGCTTGAAGCTGACAAGCTGCCTCTGGACAGTGCCAGGCAATATTGTTTGCTCGATGAAACAACTATAACTTGTACGCACTGCACCTGGAAATCAGGTGTGGAATATGTTCATGACAGCTAAGAGATAGGTCCAAAACACAACATAAATTCCTTTGATGATACATCGTTTTGCTAGATGATTTTGTATGCTTTATGTCAGCCTGCATCTACCAAAATATTTCTATGCCAAAGCCAAAAGGAGCAGAGAGTTTCATTTCTCGTTTTAATAAGGTGTACAGTGTCCCTGGGGCAAGCTGTTACTTTGGCAGTAAGAAGCAGAAAGCCAGAGGAGAATGTAGACAGGTATAGTACTACATGATTTTTGTAACATGTAACATGTTAGGTGAAGATTAAGTGGCTGATTACTCCCATTGGGTAGAGGATCCAAGGCAAGCCTAAATCCACTAAACTTTTATGTTTGTTTGATCTCTGGTATACCTGCATTTAATTTTTAAAAATTATGGCCATGGAAACCACAGCAGCATGAGAAGAAAAAAGAAGGCAAGTCCCACAGATCCTGGCAAAAGCCTCCCTCCCTACAGTACAGGTGGGCACTGAGGTTGTGTTTCCAGATCTGGGAAAGATCAGCAGGATTGAATGGAGCACACAATAAGGAACCCTGAGCTTGCTCCACTACCCTATTCTTGTGATTTGCCCTCAGAGATCAATAAGACCTCAGATTATTATGAAATAATACAATTGTGTCCCACAACTGATATAATAGGAGGATGAGAATTTTTATATTGTCTATGGTTCCGAATACAGGAAGAAAGTCTACAGCTCATGAATGCCAGGCAATATTACCCTGAGTGTGATGGACAACAGTGCGGGTTTTGCAGATTGTAGCAACTGTGGTAATGTTGTACTTGCTGGCTCTCAGCTATGCCAACCAGGTTATGGTGTGTCTAGCTTCCACAGAGGACAAGATGGGTGGGACAGGACAGGATGGGATGGGTAGCAGCACAGAAGTAGGTGTGTTTCCACTTTCAGAACCTGTGCTACTTTGTGACTTACTTCTTCATGAAGTGTGTCATTAGCTCTTGGCTGGGAAAGAACATGATCCCACTGCTGAGAGATGGCAATCTTGACCACCTTGGCTGCAGCCTTGAGCAAGCCAGTCTGGCTTACGCCACGCTGGAGTTATCTGCCTTAGCACTGACCTAAGTGGTGAACAGTTACAGAGCCCCATGTCTGACTTGGCAAGACTGCGTTACAACTTTTGTCTCATCTGTGCCTCTGTGGAGTGTGTATCTCTCTTGTTCATTTGCCTTGACATTCAGTGATCTGCCTGTGGCTTTGTTGTTATTTAGTCAGGTTGGTACAGACACCAAAAGTGGTGGTGAGTGGTGGCTCTTAGGACTGCAGGTGAGTTACAGATGTCAGTACAGTGTGTCAGGAGGACATAGGGCATAGGACAGCCAATGTTTCTAAGGGAGTTCATGAAATGCAGTGTGAAGTTCTCTAGGACACTGTTGTGGGTGCTTCAGCTTGTCCCCTCTCTGGGACACCACTAAGGATACCCAATCCTAAATGGGATAAGTGTAACTAATGGGATTCCTCACTTACACAAGATCTAACTACTTAACATAAGCCCCTAAGATCAGGATTTATATTATATTTCTTTATGGCCACAGTATCATTTGCTTATCTTAAAAAGATGTATTGAAGGGATTAATTACATTTAGGAAATACATACTGGTCAACTGACTTAAAGTACTTTTGAAGAGTTGTATCAAAATAGTATCTGATGTATTGTACTCAAAACGTTTGAATAACTCTAATGTAGCTGGAGGGGGACTGTTTATCCGAGAATATTGTAATCTAATTTATACTGTGCATAGGTTACGTTTTCAAGTTTCCACCTCTGAAGATTACAAACATTTATGTTGACATTTTTCTTGTTGTGTACCTGCTCAAGTTGGCAATAATTCCACTTTATTTCTGTCAAGGTTAGATTTTTCCTCCATTTTTTTCCTTTGGTGAATGGATTTTATCTTTCTGACAATGTGGGAAATGCTACTCTCTCCTCTTTTGCTCTATTCTGTCATTTTCAAAATCACTTTTCTGAATTTTCAGTGCTTTTTAAACTGCTTTACATTTAGTGCATATCTAACCTGCAGTCAGTGAATATTTGCTTGCTGTAAAGGTCTGCTTTAATTTCACTGCTTTCACAGGTGATCTTACTCAGCCCCGTTCCTCCTGTTCCTTTCTGCAAAGTTGCCGGGAGGAATGGTCTGGGTCCGACGTTTCGCCGCTGCCTTTGAAAACGGCTCGAGGGGCCGGTGCCGCTGCCGGCACGGGTCTCGCCCCGGCCGGGCAGAGCAGAGCTGGGCAGGGCTGGGCTGGGTCGGGCAGAGATCCCGCTCGCCCCGCGCAGTCCCGGCCGCCCGCGGCAGGCGGCCCCGGAGCCCCGGGGCTGCGCCCGATCCGCCGGCTGCGGACGGAGCGCGGGGAGCGGTGGGGACCCGGGACGGGAGCGGCGGGGGTCTGGGACGGGAGCGGCG
>VZTT01036615.1:68483-115973 GCA_013400855.1 Buphagus erythrorhynchus | reverse complement strand
TATCCTGTACCTAGGTGCTATTTTAATATCAACATAATCAAACTTGATTGAAATTGAACAAGAGGATGTTAGGCAAGGACAGTGGGATATAAATAAATAGGTATATAAATAGACACAAAACCAGTACAGTCTTCAAGAATATGCTCTTTACACTAGGTATTAAGCTACAGTTCTGCATTTGCTCCAGTATATTTGCCATAGGTAGGATATTGCCTTTTTATTAATGCCCACATATTCTGTAGGTAATATAGAATGGCTACACATTTTGAAATAATGTTTTAGTTGCAATTAATTAATATTTTAAAAAAATTTAGCTATTTTCATTTGTAAAACTGTTTGACTATTTCTGAAGACAAAGCCAGATTTGAACCTTCTTAAAATAATTAATTTTTTTTTAACAAACACCATTGTACTTACCAAATCCATGAAACTGTTTTATCAGTTGTCTTTCAGGCAATGATTTAAATAATTCTATGTACATGGCTGCAACATAAAATGTTTCCTAAATTCTATATTTTACATAAAACTATACTTTCTTGTCAATTCTGATACTTTTTATTATATTTACCTACATATTTTATTTAGAAAAGCATGGTATTGCTTCTATAATCCTGATATTAACATACAACAATCCTACATTTGACATACAATAGATCCAACACACTAGGTCAAAAATTAGTATGTATTATCGTCTCAGTTGAAGTGAAATGTTAAAGGGAAAGGATTTGTTCATAATCCCAATGGTAAGTTGAAGCACTGTTCTAGGGGTTCTTGAAGTAACTTACAAACTGTGCTCTGCTTTACTGTACATACACAGGCCAACTCAAAGTGAGCAGGTGAAGAACAGGAATGAGGGACTAAGGGAACAGAGAAACTACTAAAGACCAAAATAATATCTTGTGAACATTGAATACAATATTTTCTTTCATTCCTTATCATTCATTGTATAGGTAACATTTATTGTACATTTGGAACATTTAAATTTCCTGTGTTGTGGCGCAGAAACCCATCAAGTGCTAGGAACTGTACAAGCACAAACCAAAAAGCTGTTGCTATTCCTAGTAGAAACAAGCATCACTCCAGCATTTTTAAACTACACACATAGCTTGCTCAACAGAAAGCAGAAGGACTGCAAGCAGTTCTTTTGTAAATGCTGTAAAGAGATTAACCTCAGTGAGAATATTGCACATTTTTACAGAAGACAATGGTGATAAGGCAATAGAAATTCATTTGTATCATTTCCTTGTTTGAGAAGATGATTAATTTTGATCATCACAGTAGCAAAAGAGTTTATACCAGAGTTAAAAATCTCTTATTTTTTGAGTTGATTTCAACAGTGGTTTAACAGACTGATTATGTAAGTGTTACACTACACCGAATCTTGAATTGCTACTATAGTCAGTTTTCATTACAGTGTTTTCTTTTGACATAACATTTCCAACCCATTACACTTCAGAAGCACACAACAGCCTTCTCTTGAACTGGGAAACAGAGCTTATTGATACATCTGTAAAAGGAATAAAAAAGCTTAAATTTTACCCAAAAGAAAAAATAAATCAAAATCCATGTGACTAGTAAGGAATAATTTACAGATTTTTTGCAAATAGCTAATCTCAGTTAAGAGGGCAACTTTTCATGAATCTGATTCATACAGTCTGTTTATATATTTACAAAATCAAGAAATGTTTTATGTTTTCCTTAACATGGGTTTACAGAACCTCAAAACTGTCTGTAGAAGGTGATTATATTTTGAAAACAGGACTGTCTCAGGAAGTGTTTTTGAAAAGTGTTTAAAGAGTTTTAAAATTTAAAAAAAATTTAAAAATTTTTAAGTGTTCTAAATCATCTGCCTTCATCACCAAGTGTGACTGAACTGTCCCACATGCAGTTCAGAGAGACTACTGTGAAATGCTAATCTTCCAAAACACGAATAAGAAAAATTATATACAGTCTCAGTTCCTCAAAAACTCAACTTTAAACATGCTTTTCTGTTCTGCTGGACTCAGCCCTTACATATCCTTATATTCACACAATATACATTAAAGAGTCTCAAAAAAATTAACAATATATGTTGTGAAGCCACTAATAGCATAGCCACTTGTTAACCATATTTAGATGGCTACTATGTGGTAGCCAAAATTTAGGGTAGAAAAAGTAGCTTTCTACTTTGCCATCTGCAAAAGGCCATTTTATGTCAACAGCTTCTATTCTATTCAAGATTGTGCAATCCAGCCAGTGCCCTGATACCTTACCCAAGTCATTGGAAAATGATACTCTCAGGATTTTGCAAAGTGCAATGCTATGAACTCAAGTTGAAGCAATGAGAGCAGCTACAGTAAACATTACAATTTAAGCCTAAATGTAGGCAAATGAGCTGCTGACACATACTAAAAAAAATTAGTTCTCTCTTGAACTCCAGCCAGTGAGTGTGATCTATGTGGATCTAAAGAAACAGGCATTTTAAATGGCACTCTAGGAAGAAAGGTTGAATCACACAACATGAAAAGTTTGAGCTATTTTTTTCTCACAAAAAAGTAGATACATAAATATAGAGGCTGGAGAGCCCATAGTGGTAATTGAAATGAAATCTAATACTATAATTTAACATAGAATCATACAATAGTTTGGGTTGGAAGGTAACTTTGAAAATCATCTAGTCTAACTGCCTCTTCAAGGAGCAGGGACATCTTCAACTAGATCAGGTTGGTCAGAGTACCATCCAGCCTGACGTTGAATACTTCCAGAGATGATTAGTCTATCACCTTTCTGAGCAACCTGTGCCTGGGTTTCACCATGATCACTGTAAAAATGTCTTCTTTATATCTAGTCTGAATTGACCATCTTTAATTTAAAATCATAACGCCCTGCCTTATTGCAACAGGCACTACTAACTTTGTTAGAAGTCCTCTTTAAGTACTGAAAGGCTGCAATAAAGTGTCTCTGGAGCCTTCTCTTCTGTAGGCTAAAAAAAGCCCATCTTTCTCAACCTTTCCTCATAGAGAGGGGTTCCAGCTGTCTGATCATCTTCATAGCCCTCCACTGAGCCCACACCAGTAGGTCCACATCTTTCCTGTGCTTAGTTCTCTGGAGTTGGATGCAGTACTCCAGGTAGGGTCTCACGAGAGCAGAGGGGCAGAATCCCCTCACTTGCTCTGCTGCCCATGCTGCTTTGCATGTATTCAGTTGGCTCTCCAGGCTCCAAGTGCACATTGCTGGGTCGTGTCCAGCCTTTCACCCACCAGCACCCCCCAGTCCTTCTCAGCAGGGCTGCTCTGATCTGTTCATCCCCAGCCTGTGATAATACTGGGGGCTGCCCTGACCCAGGTGCAGCACCTTGCATTTGTTCTTGTTGAACTACATGAGATTTCCATGGGCCTATTTTTTGAGCTTGTACAGGTCTTCCTGGATGACATTCCATCCTTCAGGTGTATCAACTGCATCACTAAGCTTCATGTCATCAACAATTTTGCTGAAGGTTCACTTGACCCAACTGTTTATCTAATTGATGAAGATATTATTCTCTGCTGGGCACAAGACTTGTGTATTTGCTCACTACTGGGCACAACACTTTTCACTGTTCTCCATCTGGACTCTGAGCCATTGACCACAACACTCTGAATATGACCATTCAGGCAATTTCTTATCTAACATTCCACTAATCAAATCCATCTCTCTACAATTTACAGAGAAGGATGTTGTGGGGCACTGTGCCAGACACTTTACAGAAGCCCAGATAAATGATAAAATGATGAATTACATCTGTAGTCCTTCCCTTGTTCACTGATGTAGTCACTCCATCAGAGAAGGCCACTGGGTTGGTCAGATAGGACTTGCCCTTGGTGAAGCTGTGCTGGCTGTCTCAAATCACCTCCCTGTTTTCCATGTGCCTTAGCACAGGTTCTGGGAGGATCTTCCCAGGAACAGAGATGAGATTGACAGGTCAGTAGTTACCGCAGTCCTCCTTTCTACCCTTTTAAAAGATGGGTACAAGGCTTCCCCCTCTCTAGTCACCTGGGACTTCACCCAATTGCCATATGAAAACACTACAGCCTCATATATTTTCTTTTATTGTGATCATAGACATACCTATTTCATTACTTTTGAGCTAAATTTTGATTTTGACCTAAAACCAATATTGTTACTTTTTTTACCCTAAACTTTAAACTTCTATGATGGCCTGCAATAAAATGTACTCTAACTACAACAGAAAAGTGCTGTGTTTCTGAAATATTGAACTAAAAGCCTATAAATTGCTGCAAAGAAAGTTCAAACAGGACCATGAAATTTCAGAAAAGAGCTATCTGAAGAGGCTCACCTCCTACAGGGAAAGAGAGTAAGAATAGGCTGTAATTGCTGGCTACTATTGTGTTTAATCAGAGAATCCCTAAGTGACTATAATTGCTGCCAGCTGCTTGGCGGAGGTCAAAAAGTCAAATTGAATGTTAGGAATTATTAAGATAGAAATATAGATGAAAATAAAGGATTTTTTTTTTTTTGCCTCTGATCGTATACATAGCACCTGCAAAAGGACATTCAAATGTATAAAATTACTTGCACACAAAAAATAAGTACGTAGCAGCCACTAGCCTGAGTTTCCTCAGATCCTCCTTTTTGCCTCACTAGAAGACGTGCATGCTGCGTTTGTTTTTCAGACATAACCTCCCTTGATCACCATGATATTTCAAAGATGATAGGCTGGCCCCAGAATGATATCAGCCAGCGCCCTCATTGCCCTTAAGTGCAACATGTCTGGTCCCATAGAATGCTGTATGTCTGGTACACTTCAGTGCTTCTTTGTTCTGTCCTCTACTCCAGGTAATGCTCCATTTCCTCAGGCTGTGCTGCCAGGAAAAGGACTTAAGAGGCCTGGGAGCAAATGGAAAAAAAAAAAAAAAGTTGCAGAAAAGTGGCCTGATTTTGGCTGGAATAGAGTTAATTTTCTTCATAGTACCAAGTATGGTGCTATGGATTGGATCGGATTTTTATTTGTGCTGGAAAACGAGTTGGTAATTCAGGGATGTATTAATTCTTGTTCAGCAGTGCTTAGAGAGCCACAGCCTTTTCTGCTTCTCATACTACCCCACCAGGTTGGAGGTGCACAAAGAGCTGGGAGGGACACAACAAGCTGGCACTTTGCATTGTTGAACCTCATACAGTTGCCTTGGCCCATCATTCCAGTCTGTACAGGACCCTCCATACAGCTTTCCTACCCTCCAGCAGATCAGCATTCCTGCCCATCTTGGTGTCATCTGAAAACTGACTGAGGATGGGATCATTCCTTCCTGTAAAGTATTTTTTTATTCAAATCCAGTCAGAAGCACTGGGTGATCACAAATTGAGCAAGGATAAACTCCAACATTGTGGATTGGTGTTTTCTGTTTGCTATAAATTAGCAAGTAACCAACCTAAATTCTTGCCTGTCAGTCTGACAGTGTCCATATGTACCTCAGTTTGTAGGAAGAGGATACATTAGCAATAAGAGCTTACTTTCAGTACCTACGTGCCCCAAACACTGAGCTGTACAATTTCATTTTGAAAGACTCTAGTATTTCTTTAATTTCTTATGGCTGGGCCAATTTTGAGGGATACTTTTTGTTATTCTGTTGGCCTGCTAGTTGTAGGAAAGCAGCTATGTAGTCTTGCATATTCAGAAGTGATTCTGCAGTTTCAGAGTTCCTTTGCTGTGTGAATCTCTTCCTCATTCCTACTAAATTGGTAATACTAGCATTGGACACTAGGTGGTAATCATATTCTGGTAAGCTCAGCACGAATATCACTATGTGAAATGCCTTTTTCTTACTATTTTTGCACCACTGAAAGACTACAATACATTTATTTCAGAATAATTTCAAAAATATATTTTTGTTTGTGTTAGATTTAATTGGATATAAAAACTAGAAACTAATATGTCAATAGCTGTTTACCTAGCCATTACTTTGTTGTCATGTTTATTTCTCCTATATAAAAGCTAGAAGGTCATTGCTAGTTATAATTTTCTCAGAAAAATGAAATTAAGATGTAAATTTTTTTACCTTGTTTCAAATTGACAAACTCTGTTTCATATTGACATGTGGTAAATTTCCCCCCCTGTGTTGGTGGAGAATAGTTCATTAAAATATATAAGGCTTTTGTTGACATGAATCAAATGATAAATAATATAATTTCAATCTGAAATTCTTAGGGTGGTGTGTATTTACTTATTGTGTTTTGCAGATGTGCATTAAAAGATTCTTTTAAAGTGAAGAGGCAACTATGTAAAATATATATTTACTTCGCTAATATATCTTACTGAAGTAATATCACTGATACTGCTGTGGATGTTAAAATAACATGTCTATATGGACATAATCTCTGGACCAATTGACATTCCCATGGTTGGGAGCTTGTTTGGAGCCAGGTGTATTGAAGTCAGGAGAAACATCTACCCACTGCTGGAAATGTAGAAGTCTTTACTCATTCTTGTAACAAGTATATGGAATAGAGAAGGTAGACTGGGGAAGTAGATTCTTCCCTTGGGATTATAGGAATGTACATTCTCTCAATTTATTCTTGAATTCAAGACAAAACCTTTAGGAATTTACACATATATTGTTATTATTAAACTCTTTTTCTACAGTTTTATTTCTTATATGAAAGTTCCAGAAGCTTGATAAATCTCAAGATGATAATATATTTGGCTATGTAAATAAAATATAATTATAGTAATCAGATATTTGGCATTAGGAAACAAAACAGAATCAGGAAATCATCCTAATTTGTTTCTTTCTTTTTTTCTTTAACTGTTGTTAAATAGCAACTAGGGGAAAAGTTTTTCATTTGTTCTTGATTATTCTTCAAACTATTAATTGACTAGATATTCTGTAAGGGTATTCCCAAACTGTATTGGAAAACCAAACATTAGCAACAACAGGTTGTAACTGTAAGTTTAACAGCTATCATAGGCTGATTTTCAAAAGCATTTCCTCCTTTCTTATTTAGAGGAGTGAGACTGCTGGAGATTCATCCTGTTAAGGGCTTGGCTGTGGATAAGCATCTCACTTAAATATTGCAGGTTTTTCTGAAATCTCCTGCAGATGGATAAGGTACATGCCACCCCCACATCAGATGTTTGGAGAGGAAGAATGTAGTATTTTTTACAAAGGAAATGGAGAATTCTCTGGACGTAGTATGCAATTGCTCTAATTCAATTTTTGCTGACACACCTGAATTTCTTGCTCAGAATGAGGGACTGGATATCTTTGTGGAGCCTGAAATTATTAAAAGAATTATCTTAATACTTCATTAACTTCAATGGGAAAATACATTTTGCTGGTCATGCTCTGGAGTTTTGGAAGGTCCATTGTCACCACTGACTGCTGAGTTCTTGGGAGGGATGATGCAGAAAGCTGCAATTTAGATTGATGGAGCACACCAAACAAAACAAGCCACACAATGAAACATGCATATAAATGAGGCAAAGATGGCAACATGGAGAAAAGACAAGATAAGAACAAAAATATTGGAGCAGAGCTGAAGCTGTTTAGGACTTTTTAATGTTAAATTGTACTTACCAAAGGATATTAACTGCAAAACTTTTGTTTCTCTAGGAGGTTTTTGGAGACTCATCTAAGAAAAATTCCAAGTGATGCTTTTTCCAATCTCCCCAACATCTCTAGGATGTAAGTTCTGTTCGGTTTCTGGTACTATTCCTTTTAATTTTTGTTTAAAATTACTCTCCTTCTCCAAAATTCTATCTTTGTTTATAAAAACTTATGAAAATGTTTATGTTACTTTGCTACCTCACCACTTACATTTTAGAACTGAAGGTAATAATTCTATTGTTTATAACCTGAACCAGTTAGAGGAAGGCATTCTGTGCATTTGTGAACAAGACCACTCCTCCTTTATTGAAGTGGATGTGATAAATAAAGCTATAAAACATTTTTTTTTTTAGTTTGCAAATTACAGGAAATCATTTCACTCATAACAAATTAACATATTCAATTGCTAGTCCTGGCTAAAAATTTGTTTCCAGCTGCCAGCATGATCTGTAGCATATCTCATTGGAGACCAGGGGCATTTCTAGACTAGAGATGGACTTTCACCAAAACATTAATATTTGTGTGATGTGAGAGAGACTTCCATTGCATCACTTCCTTTGTGTGCAAACATATGCATGGATACAGTCCACAAAAGCAGGACCAGCTGTGTCTACATGTGTCCCATTGAAGGTGGCTGTGTTAAGGAAACTTGCCTGTCTGACCATCCAGGAGCCACTCTGAGAGTCACGTTCACACCATTACCAGCTCGACCCCACATTTCCCATAGCAAAGTCTCAGATGTCCAGATCTTTTAATAGTTTAACCTTGATTCAATAACTAAATAACAAAATAGCCCGAGTTTGGTGCCTCCAAGGAAGGATCCTGAACAAAGGAATCCCTGAGCTTTTATACTCTCACAGTTTAAGCCCACAAAAGTCTGTGGTCATTGGCTCCTGCTGTGCCTCTGGGTGTGCCCCTCACCTGGCTGTGCCACGGGTCCCCTTGGTGACCAAAGGGTCCCCTTGGTTACCAAAGGGTCAGCAGTTCCTGGCCCCTTGCCTTGGGCTGCCACTGCTCAGAGCTCATCCTGCAGCTCACACTGCAGCTGCAAACCGAGCTACCTGCACTGAATGGATTCCTCAGCAGCTGCCCTTGCACTGAGCTCTTCCTTGATGTCAGCAATCTTGACAAAAAGTTGTCCTTGTCACTGGCCTGTAATCTGTGATCCTGTGCATGTCTGTTTGATGCAGTGAATTTCTCTGCCACCTCACAATTCACTCCCCAGAATCAGAGGCGTGTAATTGAGAAGGAACCTCAGGAGGGCTCTATCCACAATCTGCTCATACCATCCAACCAGAATGCACAGGGCTTTAAGTCAGTCTGCTGCTCAGCTTTATCTGTGGCCACTGTTAACTAAATAAGCCACCTCATTCAGTAGCAGGCCCACTTTTTCTTGTTCAGATTTTACTACTAATGTAGCAGTAGGAATTCTTCCTTGCCCTTGATGCTCCTTGCAAGTCTTGATTCTATATGAGCCTTGACTGAATAGCTGAGAATTACCATTTAAGGATTCATGAAAAAAGACTTTGGGGAAACGTGGCCTGCCTATTATATTTTATAGTTTCATCCAGATACATTGAAATAAAGACTACCTAACATCCTTTTAAGTAATTGTTCTTGGATATCTGAAGCTTCATTTACCATTTCAGTTTAATCAGATAGATGGTGTATTGTTTGGGGGTTTTTTTGAGAGAGAGGAATATCCCTCGTATGATGTATAGTATTATATATAAAAAGGATAAACTTAGTTTAGAACAGAGTTTGATTCAATATAAAAGGGTGTCAGCCCTTCTTTGGCTCCAAAAGCTCCAACTGGCAATTTAAATTTTAATAATGTCCATGCCCATCTGGATATTTCTTACAGCATTACTACTACCACAAAACATGAACTCCCACCTTCTTGATATAAACTTCAGGTTAGGGTATCAGTACCTGTGTTTTAACTACAACTTTTATGTGTATGTTTTGGCCTCTAATGTACCACATGTGTCATTTGCCTCTCCCAGCCCATAATTTCCGTGCAATGAAAACTGTGCAATGAAAATTACCAGATCATTCCTGGTTTTCCTAATTCATCTAGAAAATGTTCTGATGTTTCAACAGGGGAATATATACTGTGTTTACTCTTCAAACTACAGCAGTTCATTTTGCTGTATGGTGACTACTATATGATTTCCACAAATAAACATGTTTTTTTTATCTGTACTGAATAGAAAATTTAGTTGTCCTCTTTATGAAGCTTGTTTAAACAAAAATTGTAGAGCTACAATTTCTCTTAAATGAATGCATGTCTATGTGCTCTTGATAGCCAGAAGTAGAGATTCTTCCCCCTGTGCTGTTTTTCCACATGAATGAAATGAAAAACATTTTAGTTAGGTGCTTAATTGCAAAACTAATTCCTGTCAGAAAGGCATCACTGAATAAAAAAAGTTTTATAGGATATTCAAATGCAAGAGAAATTTCTGGTTTCCACTGTTAATAATGCAAGTACACTAAATCTTGGTTAAAGGGCTTCACCTGGTGTTTTTTGCTGACTTAAGGACATATTGAACATTCAGGACTTTTAAGGTCAAGGATAAGGAACAGTTTTTCTGGGTTTAGAATGATGCTTTGGGGTCACATTCACAAGTACCTTGCAAACACCCAGTCTGTAGTTCCTCGAAGTGTTTTCTCCACAGCTTCTCCACAAAAAGGAGCATCCCACAGTTCTCTCCACCATCAGCCCCATGTAAAGCACAACTCCCCTGTGCACACTTTGCTGTGCAACACAGTGCCTTTGCCACCCTGTGCACACTGTCCCACAGGCAGTGCCACCACACAGCTCCCCACTCCTTGCATGTATCTGCACCTCCTGTGCTCCCCAGTGCCAGCTGATACAGCACAGCCTCAACTCAGCTTCCAGTTTGCCTTGCTCCTGCTTGTCCTCTCCTGAAGTGCCCCACGTGTCACCAAGCTCTCCATCAGCAGCAGAGGACAACAGGGGCAGCTCGTGGGCACCAATACAGGGGATGCTGAGGTTGGAAAAAAGCAAAGAAAGGTAGAGAGAGGGAGAAGGAAGAAAATAAGGGCTGGGAGAGGGCCTTGTAGCTGCTGCCAAATGTTGATCGGATTTAAATCCTGCTCTCTCAGGTTCTTTCTGAGTGTCATCATATCTGGATAAGAAAAATAATGAGATGACAAATGAAGTGACATGATGGGCACTAGCTGTGGCTTCCCAGTGTCTGAGACCTGTTCATTTTTCTGTTTGCTGGTGTTTAGTTACATCTCTATAGATGAAACGCTTCAGAGTCTGGAGGCCCATTCCTTCAACAGTTTAAGCAAAGTCACTCACATGTAAGTACTGTAATTAAATAAATGAATAAAATTATGAGATAAATTTGAAATGTGTAGAAATAACAACATACATTACGATGTTCGTCATTCCCGTGTCCTATGTAGCTAAATATTCCTTTTCTCATTTCCTTTCTCCATAATGTGGGGTGAGTCAGCCTCTTCTTTGAGCTTATTTTATTGTTTGTTTTCCATACATCTTTTTCGTTCCCTTGCTCTTCTATATCTTCCCTAGAAATGTTGGTAAATGTAGTGAGAAACCAGTGGGACTGCATCATGAGCTTGATGTCAAGTTGAAATAAAATGGCAACTAAGAATTCTTTCTGTCAATTTACTGCAGGTATGTGTGAAACAGTAACATAAGCATCAGAAATAAAATGAGAAGGACCAAGGCACAGAGCAAAATGGCACTAGCTGGAGACATGAAAAATAATTAATCATTCTGAAAGTGCAGTAGTAAAATGAAGAGTGTTTATATGGTTATTAAATGGAACAAGAATAATATGTAAAAAGGCTTCTGCGAAGTGTTTTCATACCTTTTTGTTCTCATGTTCTGACCAATCCACATCAAGTGATGCTCTAAGGGCAGTTACAGTACTGGTAGAATGCATCCAGAGAATTCTTGTCATCCATCAGGACCCTGTCAAAATGAGAATGTAATGCATTGAATAGAGAGCTCCATAGGATCCATCCTGTATCTGGTACTCTTCCATGTTTCCATTACTGGTCCAAAGCAGGGATTGGAAAGTGTGCCACTGTTGTAAAGCTCAGCTGAATTACAGTTTGGCATATTTCAGAGATTTTTATTTGCAGACGTTCCGTGGGAGAGCCTGTTGGTCACCATGGATCCAGAAAACATTGTCAGAGAAAAGTCTTTTGTGTCCAGAAAGAAAACATGCCAGAAGCAGATTGATTTTTTAAGGTTGTTGCAAGAGGTGAAAGCTACCACCCATTTTCACACTAATGTTTGAAAAAGTAATAATAATGTTAAAGTAGATTAGACAAGACTCATGACAGCCTCTAGGAAATGTATTCCTATGGCTGGTATAAATAAACACTACAATAGTTTTCCTGGAGACATTGTCTCTACTACTGCAGGCTTTTAAGGCTGTATGATCTGAAATTCCCTAGATCTATTTAATCTTCACTCAGAGAAAGAGATTGAATTAGATGATGATTTAACACTGCCGTGTTTTCTATTATTTTTTTTCCTTTTACTTTACACAGTGTGAATGAGAAAGACTAACAAACTTACAGGAGAAAAATATATTTATTGTTAATGAAGTTAAAGAGAGAAACTAATGCTGGAGAGTGTAAGTGACTCCTCTAAGAGAACATGAACCTGACTGGCATATCTAGAAGCAGAGTGCAGAGTCCTGAGATCCACTTCAGGCAAACAACCTGCTCCAGTAGTATTCCTGAGTTTCACATCAAGGCTCTGGTGTTATCAGTACTTACCTTTGATTATAATACCATTCCCTATTCTGTAGATTTTTTTCCAAGCCTGTTCTGTCCATGTTTTCTCTTCCTCTTTCATAATTGTTGTGTCTTCAAAATGTTTTGTTTAACACAAATGAACATTTAATGAAACATTTACTGGCAGCACACTTTATCAGCAATGAATAAAGCATCTGCCACTATGCACTACAAATTCCTCATATGGTACTTCTTTTGTGGTTCACCTTATTAGAAATTAAAGATAAAATGCTCCAGAAAGCTCCAAAATCACTGGCTTATCACACCCACTCCAGCCCCCAGGCCTGGATGTGTTGTCCATGACTGGGAAGCTGCAGGTCTGTGCAGGAGTCAGCAGAGTTCACAGGCACCTACTCTCATGTCACCTCTGGCACAGGCTGTGGGGAGGGCATGGGGGGAATGTTCCCTGCTCCACTACACAAAGGTATGGTAAGGTGGGACCCCTTCTCGCAAAGCACTGCCAAAAGAGAAACTGTACACAGACATACAAGATATAATTTTTTTTTTTCTGCACAAGAGCCAAAAATACTACCCAGCACAAGACATCAGAACTCTGCTCACAAAAGTTAGAGGAAAACCCCAAGCCTTTGCAGACAGCCCACAAAGAAGGGCCACCTCTACCACTCAAAAGTGCTTACCAGGTTTATAAAATCTGTTTGGAAGTAAGGCACATGTATGATTTAATCAGGGAATATCTAAGCAGCTGGCAAGTTAGACAGTTGCATATAAGCTGTGAAAGGAAGCAATTTATAGATTTGATCATTTTTATGAATTTTTTCTAAAACTTGATTTGTTAAAACCTATCACTGTTGAGTTTGATTTACTTTCTGAACAGCAGGATTATCGAGAGATAAATTTGTATCTTGTGCTATGCATTCATTAATTTAATGTTCTCCATTTACACAGTATTTTTAAAATATTATTGCTAAAATAATACTAGTTTAAGATTATCACAGAGTATTTTAAAGGAGGTTGAGATTACTCTAACAGTTTTGAAAAGTCATTTCACAGTTTTATTTTTACAGCTTGTTTTTCTTTGAACTTTCATAAAGTGCAGCTTTATGTAAATAACCTTTTTACCGTAATTGAAACTTATACACACAGTTTCATTCTCAAAACATTTGTTTTTAGACATAAGAACTTCTTAAGAGAAAATTCAGTGTTTGTGGAAGGGAGGAATTAATGCTTTGCTTTAAGCCAAGTGTTATGTGAATAGACATCCTGTGTTCATCATGATCTGTCTGCCAAGCTCAGTTAGTGCACTTCAGCCTTGATCTTCAGCAACCCATTTTCTGAGTCCTTATTTGGTTCATGTGTCTCTGTCCTGACTTTCTGCTCTTTCTAGAACTCAGCTCTTTAGGCATAGGTCATATATTTATGAATCCATGCCTTTCAAGTACTGAGCAACTTCTGCAAACTAAGGACATTCATCACCTGCTGTATTTTAACAAGCCACATCTAATTTTGCTGGTAATTAATGGCAAAATTTCCACTCTATGAAGATGTAAATAAGGAACAAACTTTTGCTGTTTTTTTCTCCCCAGTTGTATTAAATTGGTCTCACAATGGTTTATTGTTTCCTCTTTTTGTATTTACCTTTTTCAAGTATATCTGTTTATTAATTCAGAACTGTCTCTCTCATACAATTACATAAGTATGTATTTGTATTTTTTGTAAATGTAATTGTGAAAGTGTCTGATTAGCAATCAGTGTCTCTGTGTAGTTGCCTTACTAGTAGAGCTGAAGCTTTGTAATATCACACTAAATAAAAAACTGTTGTAATTAGGTCTCTGTTTCTCAGGGAAACATTCGTGCAAACAGAACCTCAGAAAAATTCAGTCTTTCTTTTCCTCCTTTCTCTGTGTCTTGGCTCATCCTCCCCTGGTCTCTCCCTGCTCTCTTCTCCTAACTCATAAAGCATTCTCCTCTTACACAACCACATAAAAACCCCTCTCAGCATTTGGGAACAAGGCCAAAGGTTATGGTTCAAGTAGCTTGCCCTCATTTATGTGACGTCATTTGGAGAGCTGATGGGGGAACACTCTCCAGCTCTGCAGTGAGATGGAGCCAAGGGCCAGGGCAGTCCCACCATCCTCTTGGACAGCTTGTGATGCCAGGCCATGGGATACAGCACTGCAGGAAGAAGAGAGAAGCAACTGGAGAGGGAGCCTGAAGAGATTTGTGGGGGAATGCTGTGTCCCTGCAGTGAATTTCAGAGCTGGGATAAGTGCTGTGCAAAAAAATCTTGTTAAAATCTGCAGACCAGAGGTAAGGAGTAGACTGTTGGGACCCTAAGCCAGTTGTCTGGTGCCAGTGGAGCAAAGGCTTAAACAGGTGCATGCAGGTGAAATAACATGGTGGTTTGGCTGCATGGAGAGAATAAAACATGGAAGTAGATGTACAAGTGAGAGAAGCCAAGGTAGCTACAAAGTAAGTCCCAGAAGGCAAAGAAGGGGGGCCAGGTTATTACAAGAGAATGAAAAAAGCTTATTTAAAACATTTCACAATTGCTGACCTGAATATCCTTAGTCTTTGTAGGTATCTCAGCATAACATGGTTATATTGCTACTCTAAAGCCAGTTTTGCAATTTCTGAACTCTGGGCATAAACAAATTCAAGAATGTATCAATATTTCAAGACAGGTATGAAAAACATGTCTGGTAAATTAAATTTAGATTCTCCTTAAATATGTAAATATTTGTGTTTCTTTTAATGCTACCAAATTCAGATAGAATTTTAAATAGCATCTTAATCTTTCTGAAAAGTTAGCTGGCAAACATATGTCTCAATTAATTAATTAGCCTAATATTTGAATAGTTCTTACTATTAGTTTCATTTTTAGATTCATTTGGATTTGAAAGTAGTTATAGCTTTGCAACTAAACACAAGTTGACAGTTATCTGTAAGACTTGACACATACCTTTATAACATCAAGTGACTTTCTCTGCACATTCATTCTTGATGTGATAAAGTTTTTTGTGTATTTTCATTAAAAAGGAAAAGTGAATTGCTGTTCTTAGACAGTCAGGTGGTGATTTGATTGTGAATCTAGTACATTTTTAATTCCTAGTCTGAGTGTCAGAACAAAAATTTCAAACATCAAGTGTCTTTAAAGCGCAAATAAGCCAGTTTTTAAATGGTTTCTGTACTTCCAAGCATAGAGTAGAATTTGTTATGCGACTTTAAGTACTTTTATAAATACTCCACAAATAATTCTCTTAGCTTGTGGGTAAATAGCAGCATCCTTTTTTTAATGAGCATCTCTAACTAATCTTAGTTAGGACTGCAAAGCGAAATGTTTGTTTAGGGCACCTTTTGCCTTTTTGCGTTAATGGTCAACAAAAATGCCTACTGCCCCAGGTTTTCTTATATCTTAAAAGCACTTAATGCCCAGAAGGACTCAGAATTGTTACACTACTGTATGCCATGATTGTTCTATTTGTAGAGTGTGTCAAAATTGCATTTCAAAAGTAATTTAAAATCAGTTTTCATGACACTTAGATATCTGGGAACTAGCTTACTAGGCATTTTAAGTATACTTTTTGGCTTTATCTGCATTTTAGGCAGCTTAAACGCCTAATAGTTTCCCTAGAGCTGCTTCTCAAAGAACCTTAACTTTTTAAATTCACAAGTTTCAATATTTTCAACTCACCAATTCGTAGAAGATAAATGAGAAAAGTTTAAACCCTGCTTAATGACTTTACTGATAATCAACTTGCTCTTCTGTCTTTATGGACCTTTTGGGAATAGTCTTTACACCACAGCAGTCTTTTGATTACAGTTTGGAAATTAGGATCCTATAACATTTATGCACCTTTGAGTATAGTAGTCATGACTGATTACTGTAAAAGAAATCGTGAAATTCACTTTGTCCTGTTAATTGATGAGATCAGAACCATTCAAATATCTTTCCTCCTTATGGGCTTATCGTCATAGGCTCCAATATCAACAGAGCAATAGATATCCTATAAATCTGTGATTTTAGGGAGGAATTCCATCCAGTACTCTAAGACTAATGATGTCTGAATATTTAAAACAAGGACAGCAGGCACAGTACATTAACGGAAATTAATTTGGAGATCTGTGAGGAGGAAAGGGTTGGAAAAGAGAAGAGTGGCAAGAAGAGAGAAAAATAAATTGGATTAGAATTGTTTTCATTCAGAGACAAATCTTGCACCAGGGAGATGTTAGAAAACAGTGTCAGAGAATTCATGTGTTTGTGTTTGTTCTGGTTGTTTTTTGCCTACTAAAGAAGTGAAATTTTCTCACAAGGTAACAGAAAATTGTGAAAGACTTAAAAGCATTCTTCTTATAGGCTTGGGGCCTCTTTGTAAGCAGGGAGAGGAGATAAGATTGTAAAACACAGCCTGGTGAAGATCTGCACATGTTCCAGGCCCCCTTTGATATGTAAGGCAGGACCCCACTGTGTTTTGCCCCTGCTAATTTGAGCCTAGCAGCCTATGTGTCTCTACTTGCTCTTTTTGAATCCTCCAGCCAGCAACATGATGGAATAAATCTACTCTTTGCAGCTCAGCTGTATGTCATGGTCGCCCTGGTGTTACATACATTTATCCACAGCACATAAGATCTTCCTCTTTTTCACCCAGATAAAATGAGAGGCCACATATTCAGGCCAGTCAAATGCAGGAGGCACATTTGACTGGACTAGAAGTAGGGAAAATTGGATTTCTGTCCTCATTTTTTCTTAAGTGTAACGCTCACTTCTGTCAAATTACCTTTTATTTTTATACCTCTCTCATCTATTTTGACTAGACACTTCTAAGCCTGGCTGGCTGCTCCACAATGGCTCTTTTCTTCCTTTTGGGCTTTAAGACACCTCTGTAACACAAAGTGTAGGATGAAATGCAAATATAAATACAGTATATATTAAAGCATACTTCTTTTTTAATCCCAACATTACCAGTTCAAGAAAATTGAACAGCAGGGTTATAAACATTTTCCTAATGTTTAGTTGAATCATATTGATTCCCTCACTCACATTATTTAAGATTTTCTCTCATTACTGTGCTGTTTCATCTGGCTGTTTAAAATATTTTATTCCCAGATTAATTAGTTCTTCATTTGCCTTTTTAAATCAGCAAATTTCCTCTCATAGCCCAATTACTTAATAAATCAAAATTGTACCTCATTACATTATTTTTTATTTTAATTTTAGCACCATCTGTTGATTTTGAATTCTTATTTCCAGTACCCTCATCCAAATAATTTACACAGAATACTGTGAATAGCAACATCCCAAAACCTGATGACTCTCTGATACTTCAATGCATTATCCATTTCCAGGCTAAAGGCTGAACTAAAGAGTCTTTCCCTGGAATATGCTTGGTCCACAGAGGAGTATCAGGCCAGGAAGCTCACAAGTCCAACATTTTGAAAGCAGTCAGTGATGGAAAAAGTATGTCAGTTAATGTTTATGAAGCAAATTCCACTGTTGGGAATGTGATAGCTGCATAACTAATAAAATCATTGGAGAGAAGCAAGAAACTGACACTGAGAGGATTTCTTTTAAATACAGAAACACAGCTACAGTTCAAAGTAGCCGACAGATGAGAAGAATAGTTGAATGCAGCATTACAGTAGCAGTACTATAGCAATTAATGACATCAGTTTAACATGCAAGTAAAAGGTAAATCCTCATTTCCCTGCAGTGTTTTAGTAAACAGAATGAAAACTTGATGACTTGAAAGGTGAAGCAGAACTGTTTTGTCAGTACAAAAATACATGGAGAGGTTGAAGTCTTTGTACCAGTGTCTACATCATGATTTATCTACTAACTTCAGTCTCTTTTCCCACTTCTATTTCTTAGACAACTTGTCTGGGTTGATTTTATCCTATTAAAACAATTCCAGAGGTAGTCTTAAATCCCAATTTTCTGATTCTTATATTATATGGGTTACTTGGCACCATCGTGGCCATAGCTGTGATTAGTGTCAGGATGGTTTTTCAACCTGTGCAGACTAAAAAGCCATTTGCAGACCAAGCTGTCTCTTGGGTAGAAGTATTTAAAGACATAACAGTGAACAGAAGATATACAGAATGAAGTCTATGTTATGTCTCGCCTGATTATATAGCAAAGAGATATGCTAACCTCCATACTGCTGGGTTTGGCCATGTAGTGGATGGTGTGTCCATTTAAAGTCTCAGAACAAAGTTAATTTAAGTGACTGAGCCATCTCTTGATGAGTTCTGAAAAAGACACAGGAAAAAATAATACAAAATACTGTCAGACAAGAAAGTAAGCAGAAAAATTGCACATGAAATTATAAGTGCATAGATGGGTGTAATTTGATAGGAAAATTATATACAAATACTGAAGGTTTTACTTTTCTTCTTTTTACTCAACATTGCAGACACAAAACCCTCACCGTTTTCAAAGTAATAGCCATTACAACAGGATATTTGTTTTGATTTTAGGACCAGGCAGACAAATGATCCATAATCAATTTTTAGATCATTCTTTCCCCCTTGCCAGTCCCCAGGATGGCACCTATTCAGATGATAATACCTCATTTTAAGAGTGCTCAGATCTTGAGTTAATGCTGGCCAGTACAGAAAGCTTGTTGCAGGAAATAAGTCATTGAAATTTAATTTTAACATTGCTGATTTCTGTTGTGATAAGTTATTAAGTATTAATTATCAATGTTCCTCCCTTTTTGCAGTGAAATTCGTAATCTTAGAAACTTGGATTACATAGATCCAGATGCCTTTAAGAACCTCCCACTTTTGAAATACCTGTAAGTATTTAGCACCTGTATGTGGTGGTTTATATAATTTCCTGAAATAGTTGATACTTAAATCTCACAAATGACTCTTTACATTATAGCAGTTTTGTAAGTTTGCATTTGATTTTGGAACTGATTGCTGTGTTTTTCTCTGTTGCTTTATTCTAATGACAAAGCCAGCAAGGGTAGGGGTTGGAACTCTTACTACTTTTGTGAGAAAGGAAAACGTGTTCACAAATTCATCAGTAGTTTTCCCATTTGTCATATCCATTAAATATCTAGAATACACTAATATTCCTTGGCAAAATTCCACAGCTAGCTCTTTTCTTATGGTAAGTGCTGTCTTACTCCATTTTTGTTGGAAATAGTGGGAAGAAGGCACACAACAGATATATACACATCTTTAGTATTTACTAGACATTTGCACAGGGTTTTAAAGCACACCTCTCAGCCAAATCTGAACAGCTTGCCTATAGACACCTGATTTCATATTACCTCTATGGCAGAAAGAAATCCTGAAAATTTCCTATGATTTTCTAAAGAAACTGTGATTTTGAGTAATATTTGGAAGTAAAGCCTCTCTGTGTGTGTGGTGGGGGCAGTGGCAAGGAGTAGAGATTTGTCCAGGTTTTTCCTATAGATGTGGAAACAATAAAAAAGAAAGTAGTGAAAAATTCCATTTCAGAAGAATAGTTTTAAAAATTGAAAACTACAGTTATTTTCACTCTACAGGAGTTCATAAATAAGGGGCTTTAAGCATTTCACATTTTAAGACAGTTTCCCTTTTTAAAGCTTTATGAACAGCTCTTAGCCTCAGTGAAAGATAGAGGATTCGGGGGTCCAGACTATTAACTGAAGCAGTCTTAATCTCTCAAGTTAAAATCAATGAGAGTTTTAATTATTTTCTTCCTATCAACCTCACAAGATGCTTCCCTCTGCAGATCTGCTTGCCTGTCTTATTAGGCTATGTTCTCATTTTTTTAGATTCTGTAATTTACCATAAGTCTGGTATTTTGAATTTTTTATATTGTTCTTGCATCCTTCTGTTTTGGACAGTTGATTATATATTAATTGATTGACAATAGAGAGGATGCAATATCCGTCCTGCCCTGTTGAACACTTTAAATACATTGTTCATTGTTGTTCAGTGATGCGGTAATTCTTTCTGTTTCTCCTCTCTTTCAGTGGTATTTTTAATACTGGACTCAAAATATTTCCAGACCTCAACAAAATCTATTCATTTGATGTGAATTTTTTGCTGTAAGTATCTGTCCTCACAGCTGGTTAGCATACTGGCATCCTCAGACCACATGAAAATGTATAATGAGGGTTTCTGGTTTTGAGAAAAATATCATTTGACAAAGCAGTTTTCCTCAAGCAATATTTCAATGATCATTAGCACCAAGTCATCTAGCATTTGACCCGATTTAGAGACATGGACACACAGCACATTCATAATACACAGCTTCTAAAGGCCCTTTGCTTTTATTTTGTTCTTGGTTTTGCAATGGCTGTGCAATACCTGAATTAATATGAAGTCAGAATAGTGTGACACACGGGACCTGAGCTGGTGTACATCCTGCTAACATCAAGTCATCCTATCAAAATTCTTCTAACAAATTTGTGTTGGCATGGTGAAGCAAACTGTGGAACAATTTCTTGAAGAAAGAAAACGGGAATGCAAATGGGGACAAGGAGGTTTCCCACTATTATCCTTAAAGGAATTTCAGAAAAAAGAGTTCTGCTTTGAACTCTAAAAATATGCAGGAGTTTCTTGGTATTTAAAAAGCACAGACAACACCCATCTATGTTAATCTAAGTCAGAATTTTGGGTTGTAATCAAGCTGAGGAGGAAGAGTAGCTCAGATGACGACTTTTAGGCTGACACAAGGTAGAAGTACCTTGGTCACTTCTTGGTCCCAGAGAGGAGTTAGAAATCTTATATTGTAGCAGTTTTCAGCTGGAAGAAGCTTGAATGGTGGATGGGCTAGGCAGAAGGCAATTAAGAATAAGAAGTGTTATGTTAGAAGGTGATTTGCAAAGACATGTTTGATGATCTACTGCAGGCCTTGTTTCAGTGCTGCTAAGCAGTGTTTTTGGTCAAGAAGGGGCAGTTCCCACTGCATTCATGGTCTGCCACTGGCAAGATGAACCTCAGAGCAATAGAGAAATGCTGCTTGTTCTGCTAAAAAGTGTAAACCTGTAGGAAGCAATGAGATCTTCCCTTCCAAGGATCTTCTGAGAGATAAACTTTGTTCTAACACACATTCACCTTGGCTGTAGGCCTCGAAGATTGAAATCTGAGTCAGTCAGAGCTCTGAGTGAGATATAATTACATCTTAAGAAC
This sequence comes from Buphagus erythrorhynchus, assembly GCA_013400855.1. Taxonomy (NCBI): domain Eukaryota; kingdom Metazoa; phylum Chordata; class Aves; order Passeriformes; family Sturnidae; genus Buphagus; species Buphagus erythrorhynchus. The sequence goes on along the minus strand of VZTT01036615.1, from coordinate 94,497 downwards.
TATTAGGGAGTGTCTCAAAGACCAGAATGGCTCCTGCTTAGATTGAAAACTCTGCTAGATCTACATAGCAGAGAGAACCAAGAATTGAACAGGCTAGATGGAACAAAGCAGTTTATACAACCATCTGCGTTCTCACTTCCAACTAACTCAGTGCCTTTCTAACTGGCAGAAAGCCAAACATTGTTTTAATTCTGCCTTGATTTTTTTTTTTAATAGCAATAACTAACAAAAGATAAATATAGGTCTTATATGCTGCACAGAGTTTTTAAAGAATAGATCTGTACTTTTAAGGAAGATAGTTCTGTGATATGTATTTCTCAATATTGCTATTCGATGAAAGGCTTTTTGTTTCTTCCATCAAGAAAAAAAATGCTCTTGAAAAAGAATAGATTTCTAAATAATGAATAAGGTATAGCTGGGGGAAACCCATTCATTATATTACTATTTTCCTTTGAGGTCAAGCAACTTACAAGTAAACATTTAGAAAAAATGAATCCATCTGCAAAATGTCAAACCCAAATAACTTGTGGTGGAAACCACCTATCAGTGAAAATTACTTGGAATGAAAATGGTTGTGGTACTGTTCAGTGTTAGCACATATATATGCACAAATGTAGCACAGAAAAGGAATGAAGTTATTTCTGGCACATGGGTAATTGTTAGGACTTCTCAGCCCATGGACTTTATGTGTGGGCCTTATTAGGCAATACCTAATCTGCAAGATGAAGAAAAAGAAAACTTTGCACAATATTTTCATTTCTAGACTATAATATTATTCAGGAAAAATCAGGAAAAGGGCAATCAAAGACTTTGCTCTGCCCTTTGTTTCTACCAGCTTTTTCGTCTCTCCTTTCTCCAGCTTAGTAACAGTAAATCTCTTTAGCTTTCCTTTCTTCCTTTTGTTACAACAGAATTTTGGTCTGAAGATAAATAGTACTTATTAAGACTGCAGAGTAGGAGTAGAAAAAAAGTATTTAAGAAATGAGTAGTGAAACATTCCTTTCGACAAGAAGTGAGAGGAATTGGTAAGTTACTTCACTTACTAGTGAAAGAGATGAGCTAGATGCATTTCTGTAAAGTAAAATTCCTCTGCCCTGAATAATATATTATTGGATATCTTATCTGAATTTAGAGAGCAGGATTTCAGCTCTAAAGCCATGTGGGTAGTTCAGTTGACACTGCAGCTAAGGCTTACTCACTCTGCCTGTTCTCTGGCTCATGAGACCAGGGACCTGTCTGTGCCACCAGCCACTATCATCACACAGGCTGGCATACCTCACCAGAACTACAAAATCCATTTACCTCATGAGCTGTCTTCCTGGATGCTGGATTATGCTCAATCCTTCATCGTACATGTATTTTCTGGCCTTAGATATAACTAAACAGGTTATTATTTTAAAATTATTTATTTGAGTAAATAAATGTAAATTTATAATATAATAAATATGAAAAGGTTACTTATTTTATAATATATTAATATTAAAATACATTAAAATTAATTTACATAAATAATTATGTTGTAAACTTTGATTTATTATCAAGGCAGAGAACAATTAATAACAAAGCTTTTCTCCAGATGCTCTGTTGGGCAGATGTTTGATTGTGATATTTTGTCTCCTTTTTCAGTGAAGTTGCAGATAATCCTTATGTGACTTCAGTTCCTGCAAATGCGTTCCATGGGCTTTGTAATGAATCTCTAACCCTGTAAGTTCTTCCAGTTTAAGTCACAAGGCAATTACCTCTCTGGTAATGCATATGGCAAAATGTTTAAAAATAAAATTATTCCTGTCCTACTCTCTAGTAGTTTGCAACAGAGAAACACCACAGACAGTATCAATATTCTAGTTTGCATAAATTCTGTACTTTTACAGCTATTTGAATCAGTCCTGCTCTTTTCTTTAAACAGGCTTGACTATAGTGATTTTGTTTTTCCAGGACCCTAGTGTCAATGAATGTTTATATTTGGAAAAAAATCAAAGGAGGAAGTCTGCGAAGTTGTCCCCCTGTAAAGCTACAGCAGGGTTATAACTGTGTCTAACTTTTTTCAGCCTGAGTGGTGCATACCATGGAAACTAATGGATGGCAAACATCGGAAGAGTCATATTTGAAAGAAAATTGTTAAATAAAGTTCAGTTGTGCAAGGCAGTCAATGTGAGCCACAAGACAGGGCTGATGGGAGTGAAATTACTGCAATGAGCTATGACGTGACCTGGGAGGAAGAGCATTAGAATGTGAACAGATGCATTCTAAAGAAATTCTAAAAAAAAATCCTTTTGCTCTAAGGGAGTAAAATAATGAATTCTAAAAATTTAAGGCATGCCTGATAATAAAAGCAGACCTTTTTTTGCTAGTTGTTAGTTCCTTTAGCCTTCCTTAATCAGTCCTAGCAGAATTCTATTTCCTTGCTTTTAGTTTAAGTGTGGGAAAATTATAGCAAAGTGGTTTAGTCCATCATTGCTGTAAAAAGAGATAGATGGCACACCTGCCACATGGTATCCTTGATTCAGGTGCACTCAGGAATGCTTCTGGGCATTTGTTTGACCTGGCACAGTAATTACTACTTCTTCAAGAGATTAAAATTAGCCCATTCATAAATGTGCTGTTGCAAAGAAAAATGATGCATAAGATGTTAGGTATTCATATATTGAAGCAGCCCAAAATATACTGATGTAATTTCTTTTTTGCTTGCAGTAAACTCTACAATAATGGTTTTACCAGTATTCAAGGCCATGCTTTTAATGGGACAAATCTGGATGCTATGTAAGTAGCAGGTAATTCTCTTCTTTCAGAAGAAAAACCCCAAACTTCTCTGCTTATTTGTGGCTCTGAAATACGCATCTTATTTTAATTATTTTTAAGGAGGAAAGAGAGGATATTAATTTCAGCCAGCAATAACAATATCATTGCTTAATATCTTTTGCAGTGTGCTTTCATTTAGTATGCATATTTATAGCTCAGAAATAAAATCATGGCAAGTAATCCCATTGTGAGTTTTGTTCTGGTTTGAAGCTACAGTAAAACTTCATTTCATCAGTAACTTTTCTAGGACAATTTGGAAGATAATTACGCTTTCTTTTACAAGACTGTTTTAGTAAGTGTAGTACTGATGGTAGCAGTTTTTTCGCAGGTATCTCTTACCTGCAAAAAAGACAGTGATGTAAAGTGCTGGGAGCAACTCAGAGGAACCAGCCACTTACACTGGAAATGAAATGCACATCTCAAAAGCATGAATCAACCATTTCATATTTCCCTGCAACTTCTTATTGTATTTTATAAATAAATAATATTTATTGAGTGAATATCCTCGAAATCATCTGCCTCAATCATTAAGAGAGAATAAATCTGAATTCTAGAGACTCCATTCATTTTGGCAGAGCTTACTCTTGTCCTACAGAGGCTTGACCAAAGAGTCTGTCACTCTCATGAGTAAGAAGATTTCTTCATAGTGGGCTCTTAAATTAACCAGAGAGATGTGAGGATAGATATTATTATTTTTAGTACTTAATTTTAAATTAGCCTTAAATTCTATAAGAATTCCGTAAGAGCATCCTTCACATGGTCCTAATCTTTCCAAACTGCCTATTTTAGCTTAGCAGCTAGCAAGACTTCTTAAAGTGTGAGAGGTTTGAGTTAAACAAAAGATCTGGAATAGATCTGGTTTTATTCACATTAATTCAGTTACTTTAAACTTTCACATGAAAAATGAAGTTTTCCGTGAGGACACAGTGTTTGTAATAGTGTCCACAGAAACTGCAAGATGAAAAATATGGCAAAATAAAGCCAATGTCTTGACTGAATCCCTCTAAGCTGCATGCAGCCATACTCAGAAACTTTCCAAGCCTTAGCCAATATATGAACTGTGTTGTCTCTTCCATTTCTTACATTTTGACAAAACACAGGTTGCACACTTTTGTAGCAATTTTTCTTTATGCTTCTCTCATAGTATGCAGGTGCTATTGCTTCTGTCCTCTTTAGAATTCTTCTTCTTATTAAAGAATCACATGAAAATGTAGTTTTAGAAGATCTGAAGTCCTAAACATCTGCTTTATTGAATTAGGAAGTAGAGGAGCAGACCATATACTAGCCTCTGTAGATACTGTTTGCTTATTTTCAGAAAAAAAAATTAATTAGTATTCTTTAAAGATATATAAGTATTTTTTAAGGCCAAGAGTAGAGGGCTTTACAGAGACATCTGGACAGACTTGAGAGCCAGGCAACCACCACCTATATTAAATTTAACAAGAACAATTTCTGGATTCTCCATCTGGCACGGTGTAATCCTGGTTATACATTACAAAGTGGGAGGCTGAAGAGCAGCCCCACAGAAGCAGATCTGAGGATCCTGGTTGATGGCAAGTTGAGCACGAGTCAGCAGTGCCCTGGCAGCCAGGAGGGCCAACCCTGTCCTGGGGGCATCAAGCACAGCATCACAGCCAGGCAGGGGAGGGGATTGTCCTGCTCTGCTCTGCACTGGGGCAGCCTCACCTCCAGTGCTGGGGGCAGCTTTGGGAGCCACAATATGAGCAAGATATCAAATCCTTCAGTGTGCCAAAGGAGAGCAGTCAAGATGGTGAAAGGCCTTGAGGGCAAGACTTAAGAGGAGTGGCTGTGGTAACTTGGCTTGTTCAGCATGGAGAAGGGGAGCATGAGGGGGAGACCTGGTGGCAGCCCACAGCTCCCTCAAGGGGGACACTGGAGAGGCAGGTGCTGATGTCTCTGGTGACCAGTGATAGGACACAACAGAACAGAATGAACCTGCATCAGGGAAAGTTCAACTGGACTTTAGGTGAAGGTTCTTCAACCAGACAGTGGTCAGTCACTGGAACAGGCTCCCCAGGGGAGTGGTCACAGCATCAAGACTGTCAGAGTTCAAATTACATCTGGATGATGGTCATAGTCACAATTTTATTCTTCATTGTCCTGCAAGGACTAGGGAGCTGGATGCCGTGATGCTTATGGGTCCCTTCCAACCTGATATGTTCTATGATTTATGATCCTAAGTGAATCCTACCAGACTGGCTATGATGCACTAGTCAATCAAGTTTAAAAAGGAAAAAACAAAACACAACAGCAACAAACAATCAACAGAATAATTAAAACTAGACTTATGTTCATGGGTTTATCTACCAGCAGTAAAAATGGTATATTACAACAAACATTTTTCTCCTAATTAAATCATATGACATTTACTTGGAGCAGAGCACTACTCCAGGTGTACAAGGCAAACTGGAGAGTTGAACATGAGTAGTAAAGCCTTTATCTCTTTGATAAACTACACCGAAATTTCTAAACTAATTTTCTGAAGTAGTTTGGTTACCATATAACAGGATAAAGTACAATTTTGCTAAGTGCAAGCTTGGAGATTTGTTGTTTCTAGCAGTGACATTAAGTTTATGTAAGAGGCAAATATTTCATTTTCTCTATTCTGACATTTCTAATTTGAACTCCTGTTTATCTACTACTGTATAGTGAAGGAAGTACTTGTTTTTCTCTGGGTCTGATCCAAGAGCATTTGAATTTAACAAAAATAGGAGCAAAAATAAACTAATAGAAAAAGAGTGAGGGAAATCTGAATGTGTTTTGAAATATTATCTCAAGGACAAAAATAAGTAACAAAGCAGAACAATCAAAAACAATAGTAAATTTTTGGCAAATTATTCAAAGACTTCATGTCCCATCCATAAATCAGAAGACATTTTGGGAATCTCAGAGGTTATCTTCTACTATGCATTATGCCTTTCTACCACTCTTGCAGTATTGAAATGCCTATGTAATTAAAGGGGGACAAAAAAATTAATGCAGGTATAGGTGAAAAAACATGGATTAAGGATTTCCATTATCATACTGAATAAAAGCACTAACTAGTTGATTTTGTCATCCAACAAGGACTGGTGTTTAACAGCAAACCACAGTACTGCTGTGTAAGTTTTATAAGGGCAGGGAAGTATGGAACTAGAAATGAAGGGCTGAATGACACTTTTACTGAAAAGCATTCATCTGACACTTGAATCCTTCATCTTAACCCATCATTGAAGTCCATAAACTGCATCACTCCTGCAAAGTAGTGCTGCTGCACAAATGTTTATTTCTGTAAGGTAATTGGTGAGGAAAGAAGAGTTTTTAAAAGATATTTTCAGTGAATGGCAAAATATATTTGTTATGAGCTTTTACAGATTTAAATTACTGAAGTGGAAAGTGTGTGATCTCAAAATCTAATCACAAAAATAAACTCTGAAAGAACATATTTACTTTAGTATACACTTTCAGGGTTCACTTATAATGCTTGGCACCACTCACAGTTAAGATAAACAATTGTGTGGAAAAATCATATGATGAATCCTTAGTACTGCCCACTTACCAATGCATCTTTTTTGCCCATTCTCCCTTTCTGTAACCTTCATTTCATAGTCCAGCTGGATGCATATGTTTTACATAGCACTTGAGATGTTAGTGTTTCGTGCCCTCAGAAGGTCCTGCTCAGCATGCTGCAGTCATGGTGTTTTCTGGTGTGGTTGAGGCTTAATGCAATATTCTTCTCCCTTACTCCTGGACCCTGAGTCCATAGAGACTGTCAGACACGAGTATAGGTGGTTTACTGCTCTGACTGGATTGAAAAATGTGAACAAGGGCCTTCATTTACTTACAGCACTACACAAACATCAGCATCTCCTACTTCAGATTCCGCACTTACTACTACAGATTTCCGGTGGCTTGCACTGGGGTATTCATGTGTATCTGCCATGCACCAACTCTCCAAAATTACCATTATTCTAGTCTACCCACTGAGGCTAGATATTACACATCAGCTATGTGATTTCCAAAACTTCTAAGATTTGTTTAGACATGTTGATACCACTGTTGTGGTTTTCTCTTCTGCAGGGAATTTAAATGACATTCTGTATCATTTAGCTATCAGTAACAACAGGATTAATGGCGCTTTCAGAAGGAACTGACTCTACATAAGCTTTCTTTGTCAACTTAGTATTTACCAAAGCCTTATTCTTTCCATTTAAAAGCAGTACCTATCAAAATAAAAGGGCTTAAACAACTGAAACCAATTAGTATCAGGAAATTGTACATTCTGATGGGCCTGACTCATTGATGTGAAAACTGGCCGCTAACATCACAGCCCCTCCTTAGTAACACTAAGTACTCCCAAAGTCTCTAGCTGTTTCTATTTGTAACTCTGAAGATCTTTATCAGACATATCAGCTATTATATTTCAGGTTTATTAGTCACTATGGTACTCAAACATCAGGAGAAAATATTTCAAAATTGGACAAGCAATTAACTGGTTGTATAATAGTGTCTAGTTATTAAAGCAGACAGGTTTTACTAGGTTAAGCAGGTTTTTGTGTCCTTCAACACTACAATCTAGATGTTGAAATCTTGGATTTATTCTTAACTGTTGCTCTGGTTTTAATTTTTGTATTCATTTTGCAGACAAAATCATAAGATTTGCACACTAAAGGAAATGTTCACAACAATAGTGTGCCATTTACAGAATATGAAAATAAATTCTCAGAAAACACCAGGTGATGCTAGAATGCCATATATCTATAAAGAATGAAAGCTTATTTCAAACAACAGCTGAGAAGATGTAAACTATTTTCCTCTGTAAGAAACAAGGCTTAAGGCATGAGTAATGTCCAATGAATAACATGCCAGAAGCATTATTTGGCTCCCTAAGACTTTCTGTTGTGTAACCCAGATGAAGTGCATTTACTTTTCATTTCTCACTATGGTGATCAATATAAGCTTATATCCAGTAAATGTTATGAAAAATTTGCCAATGACTTCAACCAGGACAGGATCAGAATCTTTACTTAATTTTTTCCACACCACAGCTTGCCAGCTGGGCAGGGGAAGGGATTGTCCTGCTCTGCACTGGTGTGGCCTTACTGTGAGTAGTTTTGGTCACAATATAAGAAAGATATTAAACTATTAGAGAGTGTCCACAGGAGGGCTGGATGGTGAAGGGCCTTGAGGAGATGTATGAGGAGTAGCTGAGGGCACTTGGTCTGTTCAGCCTGGAGGAGACTGAGGGGAGACCTCATTGCAGTTACAGCTTCCTCTTGAGGGGAAGAGAAGAGAAAGACACTGACTTCTTCTCTGTGGTACCCAATGACAGGACCTGAGGGAATGGCCTGAACTTGTGTCATAGAGGTTAAGGTTGGATATTAGAAAAGGTTTTTCACCCAGATGGTGGTTGGGCACTGGAACAGGCTCCCCAGGGCAGTGGTCACAGCACCAAGCCTGACAGAGTTCCAGAAGTGTTTAGAGAACACTCTCAGGCACATGGTGTGACTCTTGGGGCTGTTCTTTGCAGGGCCACGAGTTGGATTTTGATGATCCTTGTGGGTCCCTTCCAACTCAGAATATTCTGTGACACTATGAACTTCACAGACACCCTCTGACATCTGTTGTGACCACCCTACTATTGATTGCACTTCTTACCTTACTAGCTACACCACAAGCTAGCTTGTAAATTATTATAATGGGGCACCAAACATCCCACTCTTTCCTTGCCCTTCTTACAACAAAACTTCGATCTTAAATTTTGGCCTGTATATAAAAAACTCCCCTTGACTATTGAGATTTTTACGCATTTAAAAATTCTATTTAACTAACAACATAGGGGAAATAGTTTTCCTGTTTGTTCATGTGTTCCATCATGTAATTCCCCATACCCCATTCTGACAAAAGAAAACAAAACTATTTCACCTCATCCTCACACATATGTACTTGAAGATATAGTGTCTATGCATGTGCCCTTATGTTTATGACAGTGAGAGAAAAAAATTTGGAACAAAGATAATAAATAAATTAGCAAAATAAAGTATTCGTTGAGGAATTTCATTGCTTTTCAAAATGGAAAACCTGTATTTTGTTTCTTGGGTACACAGAAAATGAAGTAACTGATTATGCTTCAATATGTGGTTGGGAACGGATGGCCTTTATACATTTTGCTTTTGTACATCTATGCAGGCAAGTAAACTCAAGATCTCCAGTAACCTGTGGATAACTACTTCCAAATCATTGTATTTTGTTTGTTTCTGCAGCTATCTGCACAAGAACAAATACCTCAAAGTTATCAATGATGATGCATTTCTGGGAGTGCACAGTGGACCAACTCTACTGTAAGTAGGTAAAAATGAAGTGGAGAAAGCTAAAAATAAGATAAGAACAAAAATAATACTGTTTTGGTTTACAATTTCTTTACAACAATTAGCATCAGAGCAGCAGGGACAGGAATGGCATGTTTACAAAAATAACACCAGCAACAAATCTTGTGCTTTAGGGAACTGATTTTTGAAATGCTTGCATCCTACATTACATATATTGTTCCTACCAATTTTTCTTATGGAAGTTTCTTCTGCTACAACCTGTCTTATGGCTTTTATGTACAATTGTAATACAAAAGAAGGACTCTTGTACCACATATGTAAAGGAAATTGAAAGAGAGGAAAAAATAATTTTAGACAGAAAAATAGTTACTTCTGATGCTCTTCTTTTTTCTCATGTTATTTGGCTTCCAGTCTGTTATAATCCTCCGAAGAATTTTTCATTAAAATTAGGAATCATAATACAGAATGAAAATAAAACTTTAAAGAAGAACTTCCAGAAGAATCACATTCCCTGACTCAAATTGTCTAGTATGTAATGTAGTGCCTACGACTGATCACAAGGAGAACTGAAATGCTGAAAGGGGAATTTCTTCCTCTACTGCAAAACCAGATGATGCCGGCAGTGCTCAGTCCATGTAAGAACAAGTTTTACTTTCTGCTCTTCAGGAAAACAGCTTATTCATAGCAGAATAACTGTATTTTTCTTGGAAGGAATCCTAACAGCTACCTGCAATAACAAAAGGTGCAGAAGTCATTGATTTTCTTTTAGAATATTTTCAATTCCAGAAAATCAGTCTGGCTCCAGCAGGTGAGACCTTGCAGAAGCACAGATTTTTGACTCTTGATTATTGTGGGTATTTAAAGTGTCAGTGTTGTTGTTATGGTGACAGGTACACAAGTAATGTTTATGCTGCAATATGCTGCAAAAGGTTGTGGGTGATTAATTTTATGCTGTAAGAGCCAGTTAAGCTTCCTGAGCAAAGGCTAGCTTGGAGATGTGTCAGCTACACAAAACCTCTTGGCTTAGGGGCTAGAGATGCTTTCCTAAGATGTACATATCCAACTGTAAAGAGCTCCCTTTTACCCTGTTTTCAAGTTAGATATCTCAAATGACTTGAATTTTTTCTAGTCTTCCATAACTATTGTGCTATCCCAGAAACCATTGTTCCTTGATCTCAGGACATGTTTTATACTTGCAATCTAAACATTCAGCTACCCATCTCCTCTTATACTGTACCTTTACAGCTAATGTACTTTTAACTGAAGAGAGCAGCACTTTTAACTGAAGAGAGATGTGGTACTTACTATAGTGTCATTACAGAGAGAGGTATTGCTTCTCAAAGGCAGAAGACCAGAAATGGCATGTAAGCACAGTGAATCAACAGTGGATTTAAAAAGCCAGAGTATTTCACATCATGATACTTTGATATGCAAGTCCTAAGATAAAGCTCCTAGGATGGTGTCACAGTTTAACACCGGCCTGCACCTCAGCTCCACACAGCTGCATATTTGCCCCTGCACCCAATGGAATGAGGGAAAGAATTGGAAGGGTAAAAATGAGAAAAATCATGGGTTGAGATAATGTCAGCTTAATAATTAAAAAAGGGATGTTGAGAAAAAAAAATCAGAGGGGGAAGAAAACAAACCAAACCCAAGAACAACAAGTGATGTAACAAAAACAATTTCTCACCACCAGCTCATTGATTCCCAGCCAGTCCCCTGGCAATGGCAGTCCTGGCAAACATCCACCCAGTCTTTACTGCTAAGCATGATTTCATAAGGTCTAGAATATCTCTTGGTCAGCTGGGGTTGGCTGTCCTGGCTATCCTCTCCCAAATTCTTGTGCACTCTTAACCTCCTCGCTGGTCAGATGGTGTGAAAAACAAAAAACGCCTTGGCTGTGTGTTAGTACTGCCCAGGGACAGCTAAAACATCGCTGTATTATCAACACTATTTTCACTCCCAAATCAAAAACATAGCCCCATACTGTGAAGAAATTTAACTCTGTGCCAATCAAAACCAGTAAAAAATTAATAATTCAAGTTAGCTTTAATGTTTTTTTAATGCAATTTTAATAGAAGCTTAGGGGCTTGTGTTACCCACAAATAACCAGAAATTATTCTGCATGTATGATGTAGAACAGGTTTGCCATAAAATGAGCAACAATTTAAAGTGGAATCCTTCCACCTGGACAGATCTCTCAGCTGACCTTCTGGAACCAGAATTATTTTAACAGGAACAAGAGAGTTTCTGAAACTCCCACATATATATTACCTTGGGAGAGCTGAAGTAAAAAAATGAAAACTGAGTGAAAACCTAGTGTTTATGGTTGTGTCGTATCAATGGCCATTAACACCTCACACAGGAGATAAAAATGTCCTTGCAATTGGTGCCTTAGTGTACACCCCCACTATACCATCATGACCAATGAGTTATTTACAGAGACCACAGATTTGTTAACTCGTGTAACAGTCTGAAAAGTCTGACCAATACAACCCTTCCATATTCCCTTGGGCAGTGTAAACAACTTAGCTTGTTATAAGGAATAGTTTGTTAAGTCATTTTTGGTTCAGGCACCTTGGTGTTGTTAGCTGACCATTCGATCTTCCTCAAAATAAAGTTTTACTCCCAAACGGTTTCATCGTGAAAATTAACTCCATCATCTATGGAAAATGATAGTGAGATTATTGCTTTTTTTTTTCTGGGACAATGAATAAAATTGCTTATAGTGGTAGCAGTATGCACAAAAAAAAATTTTAAAAATTTCAAAAAAGGAACATTTATGGAGCTCTAAAAAGAAATTCTGTCTTGCCTCCCTACCAAGCTGGCAGGGAGTTCTGCCTATTATTTATTGTCTGGAGTTCCCTATGTGCACTCTTCAGGTGAGGTAAGAATTTATGGTAGTTGGACCATTTGCCCCACAGATAATGCTTTTTTTCTGATCAGGATTTCAGCAGCAACAGCAACTTAAAGGCTGAAATACAGGCCATGGATCCACCCTAATGGGGTCATGTTCCATTTTGCCTTTAAAGACACCCAATGAGAAAGATTTAAGTACAAGGAATTGTGCCTGATTAAATGTATGTTGTGTGAGTTTGGTCATGGTCTCAGACCACATAATTAAACATACTTAAGTAAGTATTGAGAAGCTAGGTAATTATTTGTTTTTTTCAAATATGCCATTTACAACAGCAGAGGAAGCAGGGACTATGATCACTGAATAGAGAAAAACAGATGTCAGCAATTATAGCTCCTTTGTCACTGTTGTATACTCAGATGTATGTGGATGCATACACAGATTACTCCCTTTAGAAAACTATTTTAAGAGTATGATATCAGTACATTGCTCTTCTCAAAATGAAACCTTGGCAAGGATTCAGCAACTCAGTGGACCTGATTTACTACATGCAACAAGAACTGCTGCCTAGAGCAAAAGTTCAACAGAGTGCAACAAAATACAGTCAGGCTCATTATTCCATTAGCTTTTACAAAGCACACAGTCCAAACTCAAAACGTTACAGTCACACAAGATACATAGTTAATTATCTGTAGAATGCAGAATTGCTCTTTAAAGCATCATTTCCTATTCTAGGAATGGTTTCTCTCATGGGACACAAGAAAGTCTTTGAGCACTCTATATTTTGCTAATCAAACAATGCTAATTTTTAGATTTAAAAAATCTTTCAGTAGACTTAAAATACTATCTGCAGTCCATCTATTATATATTTTATGCTTTATATATTCCAGTACTCAGAATTTTGTATATGATTAGGTAAAAATTCTCAGTTGTATTATGATGCATTCAATCTCACTTTCTTAATTACCTCTCTTTTAAGTTATTGTTATTACTGGATTTCATATTACAATTGCATGCTTCCAGCAATGAAAAGGATTATTGAGAAAAGCTATTATCACTTAGATCTAGTTCTGAAATACTGACTTCATAAAACCAACAAAGAATTAGACCAAATTATAATAACCCAGGAAAAAAAAATCGGAGCAACTGACTATCTGTTTAACACTTCTGTAATATACAGCTGGTGAGGAACACAACATTTCTGAATTCATAATCTATATTTTATTCCCACATTTATCTGAACCTCTCCAATGTCTCTTTAACAGTCATTATAATGTGCAAATTTCAGCTGAGATAAGCAACAGCCTAGAAATGTCACATGAGATTTATAAGAAAATATGTGAGGACAAAACAAAACTGCTACCAAGCCCAAATGTTGGGATTGGTTGAGAGCACTTTGGCTGCTGTTCAGCCTCACAGTGTAGAACTCTACACAACCATTCCCAGTACCTGAGTGGCCTCTAGACCGTGACTACTTAAAAGCTGAAGTCTGGTCTAGCTCTAGGCTAGCTGTGAATGCTGCTAGCCTTTTCCATAATCCTGGCCATTTGACACCTTCCACAAGACTGTGTATGCCTGGTTTCTGTCTCAGCCTTGTGGGCACTTGTCAAAGGCCTTATAGAAGTCCTAGGAGACTTTGAGCAGATCATAAACACAAAACTCAGAGAAGTTTGCAAGGCAGCACTTATTTTTACAAAAGCCTGTTACATGCTGACTTTCCCCAGGCGTATCATATTTGGTGGTGGCTTGTTTGCTGCCTTTCTACAGGAGAGCAAAGCTGAAGGTTCCACAACTCCTTTACCATTCAACTAATTCCTTCTTCAGCTGCTTCAGAACTTTACTGGTGAAAACCATCCACTCCTTGTGACTTACTATCATTCATTTTATCAGCTTCCTGCCTAGCCTCTTATAGTCACTCCAATTTGAGACAGATCCTCTTGACAAGTCCATCAGACCTCCTGCCCATTCTCTTGTGTTTCTTTAAGGGTGCAAGCTGTAGCTTAGCAGCGCCAGCAAGACCCTCTTCCATGCAATGTAAGCACTGCTGTGTTTAAACATCATCTTAGTTATCAATATGATTAGATGTTAATGAGACAGACATAACTGCAGTCAGTTCCCATTTTTCTCAGCAGACCAAAATCAGGACTGATCATCCTTGACTGATTTGGGACTGGCCATACTTGGCTTATCAGGGCTTAGTAAGAAGCAACAGGACAAGAGAAAATTGCCTCAAGTTGTGCCAGGGGAGGTTTAGATTGGATATTAGGGAATTTTTTTTTCACGGAAAGGCTTGTAAAGCATTGGAATAGGCTGCCCAGGGAAGTGGTGGAGTCACGGTCCCTGAAAATGTTAAAAATATGTGTGGATATGGCACTTGAGGACATGGTGAACATGGTGGGTGCTAGATTGATGGTTGGACTGATAATCTTAAACGTCTTTTCCAACCTTAATGATTCTATGCACTAGCACACAAAGAAATCATTCAGGAAAATGTGTCTTCTATATGAATGCAGGCACAGATACTATAGTCTTGACAACTCCAACTACTTGGATTCACATGGCTCTGAGGATTAGTAATTATTTATAAATCTTTTCAGTCTAGTTTGAAGACAGCTGCTATGCTGCTTGAAGTAGATTGTGAATCTTATTAGATACTCAAGACTATATTTGTAAGGTAAAAAAATCCCTGAGAATCCCACACTTTCCTCTTGGCCAGCTGACACACACAGAGTAAAGTATGGGACTAGGTAGAGTAACTAAGAAATTATCTTCCATTGGGAGACAAATTATCACCAGACTGCCAGGAAGCTTTTTGATTTGCAATAGCAGTGGTACAGAGAAGTCACAAGACTTCTTGCTGGTAGACACCACATACCAGCAGTTTAGGGACTTCCCAAACTGGGATTTTTGAAACTTCCAAGCCACTGTGTTTAAGATGGCACATGGATGGGACAAAGTCTATTCCTAGCCCTACACCAGAATTAGTCCTAAAACAACAAGAACTTCAAGGCATCTGTTCCTGTAACTTTCCCCCAAACTCCCCAGTATAAAACAGTGTTTGAAAACAAAACCTACAATACCTGCCTGCTTAAATATACACCCATAGGCACATACATAAAAGAATTCACAGGATTTGGTAAGAAAACAGAAATGACACAGTCTTACAACTAACTCTTCCAAGGCCTTTCTTTTCACTGAAAAGATGTTTCTTTCAGACTTTTAAACATCACTTGGTAACATTCTGATTTGCCATAGACTTTGCATGTTCACCTCTGCTCCCTGGGAAATGGTTTCCACAACTGAAGCCCTGGGCTGCTACTCCCTCCTGGTGGCAGCTCTCCAGGAGCTGCAGCTCCATGCCCTGTACATCCAGAGAAGCTCCTCTCAGCAGCTGTTTCCAAAGCACGAGCCCTTGTTCCCCAGGGAGCTCTTGCTGACCCAGACATTTCTGATGGGAATGTTACACAACTCCAAATAAAACCAAGTCAAAAAGGTATATTGTCCTTGTTACTTAGCTTTTTGGCCTGCATGATGAACCATAGCATTAATTTTCACAATGATGCAGTTGTGTGAAAAATTATGCCTTCTCTTATTTTTAAGTCTCTTGCCTCACATTCTTAAGTGTTCCAAAACTCATCTCACAAGAGTGAATAATCATTACCAATCACATTCTTTACAATCTGCATGGCACTATAGTCTACTACTGCTGCTTCCAGACATAGCTTTTCCCAAGACTAGTCTTTATCTGTACCTTATTACTTCATATATAAACATCTTGATATTTTTATCATCCTAGCTGCAGCTCTTATATGCTCTTATTATAACTGCATATGGTATTTTTAGAACTGTAGATAATATTTAAGTTAGGCATACTAGATTTACAAAGTGAAGTTTTTTTGCTCTATTTTTTTCCAAAGAACTCTTAGCATTCTATTTCCCTTCAACATTACTAAAAGCACTGACCTGACATTTGCAGAGGACTCCAAGAACTTCCCAGAGTGCTAGCTAAATTAAACCCCATTGTCATCCATGTAAAGTTAAAATTGCTTTTTCCCAAATGTACTTTACATTCATTAATTTTGAAACATATTATTTTTCTGCTCTGTCACATATTATTACAGGAGACTTCTGCTTCTTCAGACAATCAGGTTTAGCTTTCACTACCTTGTATTATTTTGTGCCAGAAACAAGCTTTGTTGCAGCTACTCTCACTTCCTTCCCAGACTGTTTATGAGTATTTCAGCAGTACCAGTGCCAGCATCACCTCTGTGGGCCCTGCTGCAATGACCTGTATATTCAGATACCAATTAACTTTCCATTCTTCCTCTAGCATGAAATCTTGTCATCTTTCTCAGGCTTTTACCCCACCCTTTTATTTTTCAATTAATCCAGGAGAGACATTCACCTTGTCTCGTAACAGATTAGTTACATCGACAGCCCTTGATACCTGATTTTGTCAAGGCTTGTCAGAATTCACAATTCGTTGCACAAACAGGATCATCTTTCTCCATACGTTTGTGCCAGGACATCTTCAAAGAACTCTCAAGTGTTTGTGAGTTATAATTTCCCTTTCAAAGAGTCATAGCATCTCCCATCACAGTGTTTAACCTACCTGCAGATAGCTGCCACCACCATGAGGACTTGATGGAGACCCATGAGGGTTGCTGAAAGGCCAGCCTTGTCTTGGTAAGATCTATCCCAAGATCTAATTTACTAAGATGTTTTGCTGCAGAAGAAGAGTTCTATAAAATGTCTCCAAGGGGGAAAAGGACTTAGCAGGGCTTGTTATGGGAGTTTTGAACTACATTAGAAGGGGAACGATGACACAGCCAGTCTCAACAGAGATAAGGTGTGGAAAAGGGAGAGCTATAGCAACTACCCAAGGAGTAAAGGGAGACTCCAGTAACTACAAGTAAAGATAAAACCACAAGAAAGGACTATGGGGCATCCCTTTGTAACCTCTCTGGGATATTGACACAATCAATACAAGCAACACAACAAAGCATAAATAGTCCAGGAGATTCCTGGAAAACATTGATGACAACTTCCTGTCACAGGTAGTGGAGGATCCCACAGGACCAGGTGACATTCACCTGGCAGTCTGAAAGGAAAGCCACCTCCCCATCAACTGTACATCATCTCTCTCATGAGTCCACTTCAGCAGACGAGTAGAAAGCAACAAACGTAATACTCAGTTTTCTGAGAGATTCAGGATGGACTAAGATAGAAGATTTTAATTTCCGTATACAGAGAATATTATTTTAGGAACTGCAATGCTTTCTATTAAAGTGTGCCAATAGGTTAAAATGAATCTAAAGAAATCTAAGGGAATATAACTCTTCCAATGGAAGATGTGATTTCTTTAAAGGATTTTTAAAATGGTGTGGTTGCATATGCATTTGTATCTGGTAGGATTTAAGGGTGCAATTTTAGAAGTTATGATATTTCTTTATAATTCATATTCTATGCTGTAAGACATTAAAGACAAGACCTTTAAAAGACAGTGAAAATCACAGAGAAATGAACAGCCTACTTGAATTTGAATGGTATCAGAACTTAGCAAGGCAATATGAAATCCCCACCTCCCTAGGATTTGATATTTATTGTAGAATTCTGTGAAACTCCTGAAGAACTGTAAAAATCTGAAAAAAAAATCTGATCTAGTCACCTTTTTCTTTCTTAGGGATGTCTCCAGAACAGCTGTTGCCAACCTTCCAGCCAAAGGATTGGAAAGCCTAAAAGAACTAATGGCCAAAAATACATGGACTTTAAAGAAATTACCAGCTGTAAAGGTATTTCTTCAGCTAATGCGAGCTGACCTATCATATCCAAGTCACTGCTGTGCTTTCAAGAGCTGGAAAAAAAAAAGTGGGTGAGTTTCACTAATTGGCATTTATTTTTTAAATATATCAGTAAAGATAATGTTTTATTAGTAATATAAAAATACATATATTGGCACTTCTGTAACCATTTTTTCTAGGTATCGACAATGTTCTTTGAAAAAGATTACAATTGCAAACTGATAAAAGAATTTTTTGTAGGACCTTTTGCAGCAGTTCCTCCTCTTGCTGAGCCCAGAATTATAGGGGAAGAAAAGGATAAGGTGCTACAGCAAGGCCTGGAAAAAAAGCATTAGAGAGGTTATAGCCTCAAGTCTCATATTTTTTAACTGAAAAGCTGTTGACTGCTGAAAATCTTTTGACTGTAAATACAGCTGCATCACACCATGAGGTACAGGATTCCAAATTGCTGTACTGCTCATTAGCTTGTAAAGAAGCTACTGAACAGAAACTAGACTGATGGAAGTTCTGGGAGAAATTGAATAGTGAGCAACTCAGTGAAAAAGAAAGTAATACTGAATGTATTATCCAAGAAGCTATAAACAGTAGATGTCTTCTTGCCTACTAAGATGTAAATCTCAAAAAAGATGGATTATGGATGCCAAACAAGTAAAATTACTACTGGGGATAAAATTAAAAATACAGTTACAAAAAAAGCCCAGAAATGCTATCATACATTATATGGTTAACAAAAATATATCAAATCAAATTTTTATAGCTACATTTTCATTCAGGATGATTTGCTTTTGAAGCCTTCCCTTTGCTTATATGCTGTGCACCAGTCAGATTGTAAATGCCAGCAGTGATTTCCCCCTCTACTCTTTCAGGATCCTGGAGTACCTGATGTGTAACCAGAGCAGCCACAGCTTTCATAAGAGATCAGTTAAGACTCCCAGAGACCCATTTTACAAAGATTATGCAGAAGAATACACAGACCACACTAATACTGTGTATGAAACAAACACCAAGTTCACAAGTTTCCATGAGAATCCCCATTATTACATTTTTTTGGAAGAGCGTGGAGAAGGAAATCTTGGCTTTGGCAAAGAGCTCAAGAACCCTCAAATGGAAGATGTCCAGACCTTTGACAGTCATTATGACTATCCTGTCTGTGGAAGCAATGAAGACGTAATATGCACGCCAGAGCCTGATGAGTTTAATCCCTGTGAGGATATAATGGGATATCAGTTTCTGAGGATTGTGGTGTGGTTTGTGAACCTGCTTGCCATCCTAGGCAACATTTTTGTCCTTTTCATTCTTCTCACCAGTCATTATAAACTGACTGTACCTCGCTTTTTGATGTGCAACTTGGCCTTTGCTGACTTTTGCATGGGGTTATACCTCCTTCTGATCGCTTCAGTGGATCTCTACACCAGGTCAGAGTACTACAATCATGCCATAGAGTGGCAGACTGGGCCTGGCTGCAACACAGCTGGGTTTTTCACTGTCTTTGCCAGTGAACTCTCTGTGTACACCCTGACGGTGATCACGCTGGAGCGCTGGTACGCCATCACCTTCGCCATGCGCCCTGACCGCAAGATTCGCCTCCGGCACGCCGTGCTCATCATGCTGGGAGGGTGGTTCTCCTGCATCCTGCTCGCCCTTTTGCCACTGGTTGGTGTCAGCAGCTACAGCAAAGTCAGCATCTGCTTGCCTATGGACACTGAAACACCAGTGGCTGAAGCCTACATTGTCTTTGTTTTAATATGTAACATTATAGCTTTTGTCATCATTTGCGCCTGCTACATAAAAATCTACGTAACTGTGCGAAACCCCCAGTACAAGTCAGGGGACAAAGACACCAAAATCGCCAAGCGGATGGCTGTGTTGATCTTCACAGACTTTCTGTGCATGGCTCCCATCTCTTTCCATGCTTTATCTGCCATTATGAACAAACCACTGATAACTGTATCCAATTCCAAGATTTTGCTGGTACTTTTCTACCCACTCAATTCTTGTGCCAACCCCTTTCTTTACGCTATTTTCACCAAAGCTTTCCGCAGAGATGTGTTTATCCTGCTAAGCAAGTTTGGTATATGTGAGCATCAGGCTCAAGTCTACAGAGGTCAGACAGTCTCAGCCAAAAACAGCAGTGGGTCTTATGGGCAGAGAATCAGCCGAGGGATAGGTCAGATTGTTACAAGCATTCAAGACCCAGTCAATGATTACCTTCCTGCTGTGACAACGCAGAACCAAATTCTCATGGAAGAATGCAAGCAAACTGAGCTATAATATGTCAAAGTATCACAGCCAAAACCTGGTCAGGAAGTGATTGTGCGTACAGTGAATCAAGTGAGAAGATAATATTCTCCACATCCTTTTCCCCTCAATTATGCTTTGCTATAGCTGAAAGTACCTCCGGAGTGGTCTTCTTTTAGACAAACCACTTATTTGAACCTCTTATCAGTGCAGGGCAAAACATATGGTCCTGATGATAATTCTAGAAGTAGATGTGAATGCTCTACCTAAATAGGAAAATTTATATATNTATATATAAACTGATAAAATATAAAATGTACCCTCCTCTTAAAAAAAACGTAAGAAGCAGAAGACCACCAATAAGACTTGGCGGTACTTATATGACTGAAAAAAAATGGACAAAGTTTGATAATTAAAATCATATTTAAAAACAAATTAAAGATTGAAGCTCTCAAGTACCTACACGTCAAAAGGTTGGTTTTTTCCTAATAGCAAATTTCTAAAACTTCCACCAGGCCTAAAATGGAACATATTTCTTCTCATTTTGTTATCATGCGCTAAAGCAAATCTAGTCTTTTGTTTGCTGTTCTTGGTTTAGTTCCGTGAGGTAGGAATACAAGTGTCTTCTTCATACTGCCTTTATAGTGGTAAAAGGCAAATTATCACTGATTTTGCAGCTGCGCATAAGCTAACAGGTAAGAAACATTAGGGCATTTGTGTCCCTTACTTTCACTCTCTCACTTTTTGATAAACCTATTTAGGAACTGGTTTATTTCAATTTGTTTTGAAGACCAGGCTACCCAGTCAAGTTAATGATGGTTGGTTGGGTTTTTTTGGATGACTGATCAGCTTGTTAATGTATTTCAACGCTGTTTTATCTGAGCATGTTTATTGCTCTGAACACCCTATAATTCCTGCTTTCTTACCACTTCTGCTGTCCCTACTTACCTCTCTCTTACAGGGTAGAACTTTCCTTTTAGCATTTTCTATGTTGAGCCACCTCGACTTAGACCAAGGGAGTGGATCACGCCTTTAGGTTACTTCATGCCATACAGTTCACTGCATTGAAAGCTGACTTTCAGCTCTTCCAACATGTTTTAGGAACATCTTTCTATCTTGTAGTGAGATCTGTTACCTAACTTTTGTAATGTTTGCAGCACAACTACAAGAATCACAGTTATCTTCTGGCTGACCACAGCCTGGCTGTAGCTGGGACATATACTCTCCAGAGTGTGCTTAAGAAAATCCATGCTCAGACACAAGGAACAACCTTCAGTCTAAAGCATTAAAGCATCCTTCTGCCATTCCAGCTGCTAGATGGTGCCAGACCAAGGTCAAGCCTGGCTGTGCTTACAAACAAATGAACAGAGGCCTGGCTCTCTCCACCTCCCACAGACATCAGGACTTCGGGTAGGAGCTGCTCTGCACCAGCTGTCTAGTTAACATTTGAGTGGCCTGAGTGCCTGGCTTTGCTGGCAGGATCACACCTGTTCCCAGCCAGCTCCACAGACTGGCTCTGCAGAACTGCTGCCAAGGTTACCATGGATCATTTCACTCATCTATTTGAAAGCCTTGGCATAAGAATGGAAAATATTGTGTGAATGTTTGCCTTCAGGTAGGTATTTTAAATTAATTTTGTAATATCTACATTGGTTTTCATGGAATTATAGTCTTTGTGGAACTGTAATTAAATTGATCAGACAACAGTCAGAACTTATATAATGCAGGCTAGTAATATCCAAAAAACATAATGGTAGAGCCCTTTGAACTGCTGGCTACTACAGCTGGAAACTGAGTGATTCCACATGCCATGTACATATATTTCATTCTGTATTTTCCAAATATTTAAAACCCAAGTCGATTCTGTATTTCTGATTACAAATGAAAGCTGCTTCAGTGAGCAGAAGCAAGGGCCTGGATTCATGAATTCCATGACATGGTCTTATAGAAAACAAATAATGTATCATTGTTAATGCCATTTTAAAAAAAATCTACAATATTGCATTATAGACTAATTTAGCTGCTTATTTTGGGGGAGAAGCATGTTTCCATTTTAGGTTGATTCTCAGCAAACTCTGAAAGCAAAACTGCTGAAACCCATGCAAATAATAATTTATGACCTCCTCTTCTGTAATCTGGGGTCACCCAGTGTTACATCAGAAATAAAGACAGCTTCTTAAGTGTGCAGATCAGCAAAATTCCTTACTCTTGAAACAGCTGCATTTGTAATTTGTCCCAGAGCCCCATACAAACATGGGACTTTTCAGAAGCAACACCCCACTGCCAGGTTTTGCCACCCTTCTGATATTAGAATAATCATTAAAGGGAGAAAAAGTTTCCTGAGGGCCTTTATTTAGTATCTCAGCAGCAGCAAAGACAACCAAGTTCTAATGGACATTTATCCTACAGACTTCACAGATACTAGTTTACCAGTGGAAAAGAAAATCCAAGCTTAAATCATATTATTTTTCAGAAAGAGAGGAAAGACTAAATAAATATTTATGTTAAAAATGCTTTTAAAAGTAACATGGATCTTAAACCAAAATATTTCACAGAAACTAGTAGGGCTTTGGAAAGATATGGTATGTTGGACTGGTGCAGGTTGCTTGTAAATTAATGCAGCTGCCTGCTGTTATTAATGGATGACAGATATATTTACACATTGAACTTTTCTGTCTCTCATCATTGCATATACATTATGCCCCTTAAAAGAATTCTGAGATACTGCCTTTATCAATGAAGTTTGATATTTCCAGTTTGTCTTGCATGGTCCTTCTTGTGTTTAACTTGGTAAAAAAATATTTTAGAAGTTCTTGGAAAGGTCCAGGCAAATAGAATTTAAATCATTTATTTGCCAGACCTTTTCTTGTAAATGTTTGTATCCTATAGATATTTTCTTTCATTCCTGTTCTGATCAATTCCTTGAGCCATTTTTGGGTTTGAGCGCACCTTTATGTAATACTTGCTATCTTAAATCTGTCTCAGCAAGTTGTATTATTTCTGGCATGTAGTATATATGTTCTCTAGAATACTTCAGAAATAACGCAAAGTATGGGAATAAAATGTTTTGTTTGAAATTGGAAGAGGTTCAACAAGTTTTTTTGGGAAATTTAAGAATATTTTTCCTATAAAAGAAGTTAATACCATTTATTTTGCATTCAACTTCATTGTTCTCCTTGGCTGACCTATCCCATGACACACACAGTCTGATGCAGGTTTGGGGGTTTTAGCTCCATCACTAGCTGTGAGAGGGATGTCCTAAATGGCCATCCCAGACAGTGCAGTAGGGATAGAAAGGAACTGCAGTAGTACTGCTGAGCTCAGGTGTTCCACAACCATCACTCATTACATCCAAGATAATCCAAAAGTAAAAAAAGCTGTAAAGTTGAGATGGGGCCTTAGTTATGAAGACTTGGAACTTCCTCTGAGCAATTTAATGGCTTTATGTAACATTTGTCTCCTAGTGTCCTCTCTCTCCAACAGAGAGAATGTTGGTTTTTCGCAGAGTAGGTATTGGTTCTAGATGACATAATCTGCAACAGGTCAGCTATAGTCAAAGTAAAGCACACTCTGCCCTGCTATTGGTATTTGGATTCTGAAAATAGCACAAAGATAAATTTCACATCACTACCACAGCATTTTGATTTATTAACAGAAATGCCCTCTTGCTTCCTTTCTTGTGGGATAAAGTATTAATGCTCACAGTACAGGAAAACCTGTACCAAAAAATCTCCTTAGAAAGAGAAGCTTGATTTGAGTAGAAGCCCTATGCTTATTATGTGTTAATATGAACCAAACCCTCCCTCCCAGGCTGTTTGGGCAGGCTGAGTAATAGCAGCATAATCTGTATTGTTTTTCTAACAGATGTCAGACATTGGCACTCTAAAACCACTCAGTAATCAAATGTTTTCTGGGTTGCTGTTAAAATTGGACAGTGAGGCACAAAATTAGTTGGGTATTATGCCCTTCCCTTTGGCACTCTCCCCCTCTTTTGTAGGGATTCTGAAAATATATGACATTATACTGCACTTACATGTAGGCTTCGTGGACTAAGGCATGAGATGTTGAAGGGCCCTCATCATGCCCTGGAACAGAAGATGGTTAAGAGGTCTCAGTGACGCACACTGGGAGATTCTGACAGCATCGTCAACCTAGAATTCACACTGGTCAATAACACATCTCCATAAAGCTGGAATACTTTTCATCTGTTTAGTCACTGCTATCTGACTGGACTTATTTTTGTGTGACCAGAAATCATGATGTGAAAGTGAACAAATGAAGGCTGTATGAGATCAATACACAGAGTATTATACCAGAATCCATCAGCTCTAACTTCCTATTCCCATTCCACACCTGCACCCCCCGTGCCCCCATGTACACACATTGGTATGAATTTCCACAGTATTCCAGATTTCTAGGTTCTCAGACAGGATACCAATCCTGTGTAGTTTTGTAACTGCCTGGCCTTACTTTCCATCCTGAATATATTGGGTAACTATTCCAAAACGTGGAAAAGTCTCATGAATGGTAGCGACCTCACTGGGGCCATCCTGAACTTACTCCTTTCAAGAGTTTAACTTCCGTGGGATTAACAGAATGAACTTGAATCTTACTGCACCTTTTCGGGAGGGCTTCTCTGTGCCGTCCTGATTATATGCAACGCCAGGGCTTGTACTCGTGGCCATCTCAAGTCATATCCTTACTGATGCACGCCTGTGCAGTTCCACTGAAGCTCGTGAAGCTTTGATAATGAGTTCAAGGAGAAGGAACCCACTCCTTTTGGTTCTCAGCTATTCAATATGCAGCTGTGATGAGGAGTATCCTTTGGGTTATTTTTCTTCTCTCTTAAGGAAAGAAATATGTTGTGAGCATCAACTTCATTAACAACCTGTATCTATGAGCTCACTAAACAGTAATTAGAAAGTGACTGAAACTATTGGATTGTTACTCATATATACTGTGATACTTTTTATAAGGCCTACTTTGCTGCTAGGAACAGCCTCGGTTTCAAATGCTGAGACTGGTAACGGGCTGGACTGCCAAGCCCATGCTGGTTGTCTTACAGCTTCAGCTGAAATGGTAGTGGTTTTTCTTTAAAAAGTGAAGAAAAACTACAGTACTCATGCCTTTTATGAAGGCAAAGCTACAGCAAATGAAACCTGAACAGTAACATGAGTTTTAACAAAAACCTTCTCACTGCAGGCTCTGAGGTGTTACCTGGATGTCTGTCTTCCCCATGGCTTGCTGCTGACATATGCAGGATAGCACTGAAATACCAAGCAGCACCAAAGCTGTATTTGTGCTGGTTTCATTCTGACTGTAGATAAGAATTCCCTAAGTTATACGTGGATTACTGCTGCTGCCTAGAGGGAGCTGTGGAAACAACAAATTACTCCTCTTTTAGCCA
Organism: Buphagus erythrorhynchus; assembly: GCA_013400855.1. Taxonomy (NCBI): domain Eukaryota; kingdom Metazoa; phylum Chordata; class Aves; order Passeriformes; family Sturnidae; genus Buphagus; species Buphagus erythrorhynchus. Next base: position 69,066 of record VZTT01036615.1, on the reverse strand, counting down.
GCTACAGATTTCTGACTTAACCCTGCAACGGTCAGTATAAAGCAGCAAGAATAATACTCTCATTAAAAAGCAGTTAGGAGAATATCTGACACACTGGCACATGCACTTTCCCCATGAAAAGTCCAGAAGGCAAAGAAGGGGGTTTACCAATTCACACATAAACTTCTCCTTTGACATGAAAGTATGTTTGCAATCTCTCCTTTTGTTTTTTTAAGGGCTGTCTGCATTATTTTATCTTTTCCTCTGTACTGTTTCCTCTTTCCAGTTTCTCTTTACATCTCCTTCCTCTGCTACTTCAAAATGCCACTCTCTTATTTTAAGAATTACTTTATGTTTCTCACCTACTATCTGTAGTGACTTAGGCTACCTGGCAACACAGGAACCTCTGAGAGAAATAAAAAAGCTGTTTAAGGCCATGAAAATCATTTAGGGCAGAAAATGAAAGCTAAAAGATACTCTGAACAAAGATTAACAGCAATTTCAGCTGGTAAATTTAAGAACTGCTCTATTTTCTCTCTGCCCCTCCCAAAAACTTAAGTGATACATGCAAAAACGTCTGTGATATGAATATACTTCACCTTTA
>VZTT01036615.1:37846-63096 GCA_013400855.1 Buphagus erythrorhynchus | reverse complement strand
ATTAGGAAGCTTTTGCTTTGGGGGAAGTTCTGGGGGGCTTTACTGTTTTTAAAGGAGCTTTTACAAATTGAAGAGATTAAATCAATACGAACTTTAGTTAACAAGGTCTCTTAACTCCTTCACTGAAATGAAGAAATTTTACTCTGGTAGTGTCATTTGGTGACATAATTACTGCTAACTGTCAAGAGGTGAAATTATTTTCACAGACTCAATGAAGTTTACTTTAACACTCCTAATTGTGCAGCAAAAAGATAAGAAAATATTTATTAAAAAAAAAAAATCGGTTACATGACGCAACATGTTTTTTGCTCTCTTCTAGAAAATGTGCTTCAGAATCACATATCAATCCTGGAAATAAACTCGGACCACAACTGTCACTTTAAATAGCGTTGAGGAAACGGAATGATATTTAAATGCAAGTTGTGAGTACAATGCAGGAACAAGGAGTATGAAATCTCAAAGAAATATTGTTGTTAACCAGCAACTGAGGGGGAATAAAAACATATTTTATTTAAATAGTCCAATAAAGTTCCTTATGTGACTAAATTCTCTATTATCTCCTTAAAAGAAAACATTTAATTTTGTTTTTCGCTTAGATGGTTTTAAATGATTGCACACACTAAAACCCAACAGAATTAGCACAAAAAAAGTTGCTTTTCTGATTGAAGCACTGCAGGAAATTTACTCTCTCATGAATCATTGTCATACTGGCAAAACAGGTATTCTGCAAACTGAAAAGGCACAAGACTCAATTTTGCCCAGTTGCTCTACAAGTTTCCATCAGCCATCATGGTTATAACTCCGAAGTTAGCTTCCCCATTTTTTTTCCATCATAAAAAAGGTGCTCCATTATCTGTGCAAATTTTAACATAAGCCCTCTTGAAACCATTAACTGTTTCCATAATACTGAACTATTGAAACTGGAAAAAAAAAAAGCGCACTATTTCTAAGGGGGGGGAAATAATCACTTATGAACATGGGAATCCCTTGCCCTCTGAAAGGAATGGTTTCTTTTGAACCTAATGAAATGGTCTGTTCAATTATATAGTTAAAACCATGATTAAAAATTCAAGTATAATAATAAAATTAAGCAAACTACATTCTTACAGCAAGCTGCTACAATAAAATGAAATTAAAACATGCTTTTTGACTTAAAAAAAGGAACACTTGATGTAGCAATAAGAGCACAGTTTGGTATGTGCATGGTTTGACTGGCTTTCCCAAAACTTCACAGATATTTGTATTTGAAGACAGAACCTACCTGGAAAGCATACCATACAATTAGCTTGCAAGAGGCTGTGCAGGTTCAGAAAGCATCTAACATCCTTCAGAAGAGACTAAGCTTACCTTTAAAATTCATCTACCCCTTAAAATAGAGAGGCTATACAGCTTCTAGTATTTGTATGTGGGTGAGAAATATCACTAAGTTGTATGAAAACAAAGTGTTGTATAAGTAAACTGGATTCTAGTAGTATAAAAAGGAATCTATAGCTAAAGGGGATGTTTCTTTCTTTTATTGGTTTGGTTGTGCAGCATTATGGGAATTTTTCTTAAGTCCACTACTTAAGACTTACTGGTAACAGACATCGAAAAGGTGAGGGAAGAAATTAGTTGGTATATTACTGATTTCCTTGCAGTTGTACATAGAAGTGTCAACAGTGGTAAAAAAATAAAATATCTGCGATGTTCAAAAGAAAGCAAATACCAATTAGTTTGAGATACCTTTGAAAGCCCCAAGCTAAAAATGCAGTCTAAATGATGATTCCACTACTGAAGAATCAATTAGAAGAATCATCAATTAACTTTTCATAAAGCTTATGAATGTAGACGGCTTTCTAACAACCATATGGCTCTAGACATAGCCTACAGGCAGTTCTAGTCATTATCAATGAGAGCGCAGGTGTACAAAATCACAGCAATAAAACCTTTACAATTTGTTGTGATTTTTCTACATACTACTGAGACTACAAATGCACTTGGAGGCAAATGAATCAGAGAATGAAAATTAAAGCAGTTGTTACATACTGCTAAAATACACTTGTGACTTTTTAAAATAATGTTTAAGATGTCTCATTCTCAAGCAAAAAATAAAGTCAGAAACCATGTCTGCTTCTCATGGTCTTATCTAAGTTAGTAAAAATTATCTTTGTTGTGTCCTTTTTCCATCATCTTTTCAAGCACCCAAAAAAATGCAAAATTTCTTTTGAAATGGTGAGCCACATGAACATTCCTTCCTCAACAATTTCTTAAGTATAATGCCCATTCTCTCTCCTCGTTCAAAAGTAACTGCATTTGCAAAAGCAGGGTTTGCAAGAATGACCCTGTGCAGGAAGAAAAGTTCTTCAACTTCTGAGGTGAGAAAGGGAAGGAGGGGGAATAACTTTGTTGCTTTTCACAAATTGAACACAAAAAAAACCCCAAACAAACAAACAATAAAAAAGGCAAGTGAAAAAGTGACTACACAAGGTTTAGTGCATCTGACTGCTTGATTTGCTGTTCCCAAGACAGCCCAAAGATACTCTACCAAAATTTGTGTTCTCAGAAGCTGTGCAGCTCTCTTCATGAAATTACACGCCATCTGGAAACTTTAGAGAGATTAACTGCTGCAGGTAACTTCTGGCTATAGTTTTTAATAAAGCAGATCTTTGATTAAGAGTTGCAGCCAGGATGTTAGAATTTTTATGTGATTTTCTGTATTAAGAATTTCGTTATTCCTGTGGTCTGTTGAATTACTTGTGGGTGTCTGACCACATATATAGTAAGCAGGTAAAGGAATGCATCTACTATGGCATTACCTAGGTATTGGATTCAAAGGGTCTCCAAACCCTTAAAAAAAAAGTTTCTTTAAAAAAAAAAAAGCAAGGGAAACTTACTTGTTTCAATTCAGTGATGATGAACCACCACAAAACAGCAAAAATATAATTAACAAATTAAGCAATGTGACTTTAGTGGGAGATGAGGTGCTTCGAATTTGAAAAATGCAGCCCTAGATAAAACCTATCACATGAAATTAAAATAATTTTGAAATATAAATCATAATTTTTCCATTGTGTAACTGCTAGGAACAACAACCTGTTTATGGGTAACTGCATTGAAAACAACAAATAGATATAATAATTAATGAGCATATCAGAATTAAAAATATTTTCCTTATACAAGTTATTTAAAATTTAACACCTTAATTCTTACCCTTCTGTACAAAGCTTGCACGCAGTTTAAGTAAGATTCTGACCATCCTCACTACCAAAAGGAAGTGTTCAAAGCAAAGATTTGTACACACAATAAGCATTTTCAGATTAATAATCTATCAAAGGGAATAGTTCCTTCAATCNTTCCTTCAATCAGTGGAAGAAGTATTTCAAATTCTTAAATCAAGGGCAGGGGGGACAAAGCCTTACATGCTAAATACCAGCTGTAGGTACCTGTATGTAGAATTTATAATTAAGGTATTCCTAACACACAAAACCAGCTCCCAGACAATGCTATAGCTGCTACAGTCCATGGCTTGCTCATCTGAAGTAGTGTCTTTGTTGCCACATTTTATCTTTGTTCCAATACTTTTGTTTATTTCTGATGTGCAGTTACACATTTTGATTGGAGTATACATCCAAGTCTCAACCTTTCCNCTCTTCCATTAAGATTCATGATGCCATCTTTGAGATGAAATTTCCATTTGTTTTTACTTCTGTGAATCTAAAAACAGGGCAAAAACATTAACCTATTACTCTGCATCAGAAATAGGTAAGAATGCGTAAGTAAATTATAAGGGCAAGAAAAATAAAAATAACTATTAGACATACACTACTAAATTATTAAAAATACTAAGTGCCACATCCAGTCTTTCCTTAAAACTCCTCCAGGGACAATGACTCCACCACCTCCTTGGACAACCGATTCCAATGTTTAAAAGCCCTAGCTGTGAAGACATTCCTCCTGATGTCCAGCCTACATATTTAATTTAAAACTAAAGAAAATTGAACAAAATTCAGTCTAAAGATAGAGGAGTAAACTTTAGAAAAATTAAAGCAAAACTAAAAAAACAACAATCCCCCCACCACATACTGTAAGCCCAGAGCAGACAAATACTTGCAATCTATCAAGAACTGCATCTGAAAGAGCAAAAGATCACCAGATACTCAAAGAAACAAAGACTTTTCAGAAAGCTGAAATGCTGCCCAAAAGGAAAGTTTATCATAAACTTTTACAGATGGAACAAAGATGTAATTCTAGACCAAAGATGGTCTAGAAAAAGTTAAAATTTTACATAAATCATAAAAACAGGAAACCCTGCTGCAATTTTTCAATTTTTATCAAGCATAGGAAGTCTCACCATCTACCATTAGTGCTGCAGAAACAGTAACATAGCACCAAAAAAGCTATGACCATATGCGTCTACTAATTATTTCTAGTACTGCTTGATCTGTTTTCACTTTAAGCTGAAAAAGGCAGTCAGTGGCAAGTCACAAACAAGGAAAGGTCTGGCTGATACACACTACTTGTCCTACTGAATGGCATTCCACAAAAATCCCTCATTAGAAGCATTTCAGCTGCCATGAGGTTAGAAGGAAGGTCCTCAGATGAACAACTGAATAAAGATGAGAAAACACAGGTAAGAACACAGTTTTTACAGCAAAATGAGTTCATTCCAGCAAAGATTTGTGCTGGTTGGAGCCTACGCAGTTTAAGAGCTTCACTAAGGATCTGAAAAATGAAAACGGACTGATGATACAGAAAAACAGTTACTGAAGAGCTGCAGAACGATGTTACTGCCTTGACTTATTGTGTAAGAAAACAATGGTGGCATTCAAGACATAAGAAGATAGTAACAATGGGGAAAAAAAATAAATTTCAATTTACATGGACAGTAGACGCAGTGGGTTTGAACTAACAATTAAAAGTCAGGAATGCGATTCCAATGTTCTAAGACATTCTCATGAGAATATCAGCTCTGTTTCCAGTGGGGCCAAAAGCATACATGAACTATTACAGAACACTACTAGACCAGAAAATAAATTGCCTGTGCTCCTCCCTAAACTTTCTCTACCCTTACAAGTAAGATACAGAAAAATCAAACAGATCTGGAGAATGAGACTAAGAGCAATCAAATGTTTGAACAGCTGTACAAATAACAAAGTGCAGCTCTGATTTCAAAGATATGACTGAGGAGGGTTATGATGGTCTGGAATACAATAAACAGAACCAAGAAAGCAAAGAAGACTCTTTAGAACTAGGAAGTATCATACAAAACTACTGGGTTTATAATTGAGGTGATCCTCCACACATCACACAATACATTTATGAAACTTCTTGTCATAAGGCAAAGTTTTCAAGGATTCAAAAATAATCAAATTGATTTCTAACAGGTAGAGGAAAAGATCCTCTGCTGGCCATTTGAGAAGAAGGCACTTTCTCTTCCTCAAGAGACAATTCACAGAAGGATGGTAGCAAAAAGCTCTGCATGAGAATTGCTACCTGTCGGTTCTTGTCTCATAGTTCCAGAAGCACCCACCATCAGGTGATGCAGGACACTGGGCAGGAGGGAACTGCTCAGACCTCAGCTGATTCTACGTATTTTACAGGCAAACTGAATAATTATTTCTTGAAAAGAGATGAAGTCCTTTCAGAGTATGTGGCAGTGAAAGTTAACAATGGACACTGTTCCCTACCAAGTTCCCATTCCACTCTTTTAAGAGGGTGAGGATTTCAGGGTAGTCCCTGTTGCTCAGCTTCAGCAGCTCCCAACAAGCTTTTCTGACTGCTGGTCTGAGGTTCCTCACTATTCCTTACAAATTGCCTCAAAGCAGTTTTGGATTACAGTCCAGAGGAGACAGATGGCCTGGATGTAGGTCTTAAATTCTGTGTTTAATCTGATGGCAAGTCTAAGCAGAGTCTGGGCATAACTGAAGACTTGCTAACACAGCCATTCTTTGCAACATAGGAGCTTTTAGTCAACAAGCTTACAGCTTTATTTTTTCTGCTTTAAAAAGGATCCCTATTCATTTAAGCCCAATTAATTGAGTACAGGAAAAGAAAAAAAAACCCACATCAAATAATCTGTATACTACCTCAGCCAAAAGGTTCTGATATCGTCTAGACACATTTAAAAAAGATTCCTGCACAGATGAATCCTTGCATATTCCAGGGAAAACATGATCCACTCTAATGACTAAATTCTTGCAAGACAGTTCAGCAGAATTTAAAGCAATACAAGCACAAGCATTCCACACTGCCATTTCATATAGCACAATGCATACCACAGAAAGAGGATTCTCCCCTGGTAACTATCCTATCATCCAGAAAAGATACTTTTAGTGATCAAGAAACAGTTTTCCACAAGTCTAAATCCTGATGACTACCTTTCCTGTTTATAGCCACAATAAATGTACAAACTTAACAATAGTTCACCTCTCTTGGTCCCAGAAGACTGCCCTTTTATTAAAGGGCACAAAAAGACACTATGAAGAAAAAATAAAATGAAGCCAAATTTTTATAAGCTTTACTCATTACCAAGTTCAGTACAAACATGGTACATAAACCTGTTTTTAAAATAATAGGTAATTCTCATTTCCATTCACATTATAGTCCGTACAGATCTACCTGTATTTAACAGTAACAAAGATACTACTTAAAAATTATAATTTGATAGGAAGAACAGAGAAAGTGAAAGTCCTGGATTGTTTTCTGTAGAGATTTACCTTATCATACTGGCACACAACAACATTTTCTGTATCAAACAGCTCTTGTCCTTCCTCATCACTCACATCATCTTCACTGTTCAGAGGCTCCTGAAAGAAACACATGCAAAAAGTTATGATGGTTGGCAAGATTAGAGCTGTTACTTTGATCATTAACATGAGGCTACAGTGCTGTCCATGAATTACAGGACCCAAAATGCAGTTAAGATGGGCAACATTAGGTTTTCCAACAGAGTGCTCATGCTTCCTACCCTCCATCCTGTGAAGATACCCTTATGAATTTTAGTCTAGAACTTCAGTGTCCAGGCCAGATTCTGAGCACTGCAGCCTTTTGTCACCACAATTATTCCATTCTTGCTCCTTCACTGTAAATGTTCATACAAAAGAATGAAGATTTTCATTTTTGTAAAGCATCTAAGCAGTGGAAAGGTGACATCAAATGTGAACAAGCCATGGAGCTGCATTTTTAAGGGCACATAAGAAGTGATGCGACCATAAAAAGAAAACTCCATGTCTTATTCACATTTGATGTACCTAAACTGAAAACAAACCTCAACATACACACTCTTATGTGAATAAGGAACACTTCAACAGCTGAAACAATGACTAATAAACACAGGACAACAAATATCCTTCCAAATATATAAGCTAAAGGGAGGAGATGCTAGTGAGGTGTACTAGAGGTCCTAATTCCATTCAAAGTTATGGTATGTTTAACTGAGTTTAAAATCTTTAAGGAAGTAATCCACTCAAAGTAGCTGCTGAGGAGTAAAGAAAGCAAAAAATAGAAGATTTCTGACATGCTGATAATGAAATCTTGGCATATTAAAAACTCCCTCCAGAATGTTAGCATTAAGGTCAAGGAACACTTCATATTTAAGAATGATGACTTATACTTAATAAGGCAACCATTAAAACATTCAAACTGACATCAGTGCTGAATGATATAATTGAAAAGTGATATACATCCAACCTGTAATTTGTAACAGAAAAATAGTGTTAAGACACCACTGTAAATGTACCATAGAAAATCCGATTATTTACAAGTTTTACCTGCATATCTTGCATGGGTGATATAGATTGTGAAATGCTGTTCATACTGGCATTTTAAATGGAATCTAAAATAACTGGAAAGGCTATAGAGAAGTTTGGAAGAAATCTGGCAGTTCGAGATGCATTTTAGGGACAGATTTAGGGAGCACCAAGCTTCCTGTCTGAGACTAAGTATAAGTGCTTTAACTTAGTAGTATTTCCCCACCCTCTACCTCTTTTATTTATTATTCTTATGGGGCTTTTTGGAGCAACACACCAAAACTCAGTAAGAACCACTGGCTGAAGTCCAAAACCAAGCCAACTCAAAGTCTAAACTAAGCACATACTATTAAGAATGCAACAACTCACTCCTGCTCCTGTCTCATTTTATTAAATCAAGGTAAGATGTGTTTCTAGAAGATGCATTATAATCAAATTTGAGTTCTCAAGCTTGCTCCTGTGTAACAAAAAGCAATGGAATAGACAATGAGATACAGGTAGACCACATCTGTTGGTGCCATCACTGAACCAAATACTGCTTTCCTTTTTGTCAGTCTTAACATCCTGCTTTGGTACACACTTGGTCCCAAGTGGAGTTGACTATTTCTGGTTGCTCATGAAGGTTATATGATTTCATGACTGGCCTCTCCATAACATCAAAAATATTCCTCCTGAAGTGTTTTAAATGGTGTTGGTCACAGTTAATTTTTGCTGTGCCCCCCACACCCTCCCCAGCTGCATTGTTTGCTAATACACACCATTTCCATAACTTCAATATTGGAAATAAACAATCTGAAGTACAAGGATTAAAGTTATATTCTCAAAATTACTGAAGTAATTGTATTATTTGATATAGATCATTTTCTTTAAAATACCAACAAAAAATTTAAACACAACCATAACATTAAGTTTACCTCTTCTACTTGGCCATCTTCACCCCCATCTTTTTCTTTCTCTTCCTCTTCATCATCATCATACTCTTCTTCCTCATCATCTTCTTCTTCAGATGATGTGTCCCCTGTTCCATCAACTTGGAGAACAAGTGGTGCTTGTGGTTGTGCCTGTTGTTGCTGTGGCTGCTGCTGACCAGCTGCAGGAATCTGTGCTTGAGCTGGTGTAGGGGCAGCCACTGTTGTAGGTATAACTTGAGTTTTATTTCCTGTAAACAGGATCTGCTGAGGCTGAATAATCACTCCTGTCTGCTGGGAAAGCCCTCCAGGGAGAGGAGCCAAAACCTGATGGAATATCATTTTAAGTACTGCAGCTGCTAACGTGACAGACTACCACATCACAGACTCAAAGGAAACAATTAAAGCGTATCAATCTGACTTGAACTAATTACAGAAGAGTTACAAATATTCCACCTATATCAGGTACACACTTTTAATTACATACTTTCTTGCTTTACTTGTTATTAAATTTCTGCACTTTGCATTGCTAAATTTAAGAAAAAATTTTAAAAGTCTATCCATTCTAAAACATGAGCACTCCCACCACACCTGAGTTCCAAACACAGCACTGGAATGTTTTAGTTCAAGTGAAAGATTATTTTTAAAAATCTTCTTCATAAAAAAAAATTAAACTCTTTACAAATTGTTAGTCATGCTTAAACTGTAGAACTGTGACACTGACAACGTGACTTTGCTAAATTCAATGCTAACACAGTCTGGACACACAACTGACCTCGTAGGTGATCAACAATCTTTCTAAAATATACTGTATTCACTACTAAAATAACCAAGAAGTGTCAGTTCCAGGTATTTTGTTCTGAGTATTATGTGACTCAGAATAATCTTAATTTAAAAGTATGTAAACTAGGATTATGCACATAATATAACTCATCGGGAGATGTGCAGAAGAAATTTTGAACTGTGTTTAGTCAGTATCTGGCAAGAATGAAAGTGGCATTGAAAACAACATTTCAAGATTGCTCATTAAAAAAAAAAAACAAACAAAAAACCCACAAAACATAGCCAAAAAATTCCTGCCACACTTGACATAACTTTTTATTTTTTTAAATTATACTGTTTCCGAGTTTTGTTCTAGTTCAACCCACTCAAAAAAATGTAAGCTCATTTAGTAATTATTATCATGTTTTTTTCTTCCAAGTGTGCCTATTAAAAAATCTTCCTTTACCTGCTGAATAACAGGTGCTTGTACTCCACCAGGCTGCATTTGGGGTATAACTTGCTGCTGTAGAACCACTGGCTGCTGTGGTTGAATAATATATTGAGCTCCATTTGCAGTTCTAACTACTTGGAGGATCTGGCCTGTAGTAAAATAAGTACCAAGTTAATCAAATGTACAAGTTCACTTTTAAAATTATCTTAGTTTAGAAGCTTGTTTCCTGGAATAATACCAATAGCAGTTCAAAGAGCAAAATACTAACATGATTCACTTTCATCAGTGAAAATACAGTGCATAATTGCAGCTGTGCCAGAAACAAGGAAAAGGGTTGTTTATCATCTAAATATAATCATGAGGTATACAATCCAAAAATAAATTTACTTTTGTAGGCCACAGATTAATCCTTTAACACAGCACAGTATTTTAAATAATAACTCCCACTTACGAGCATACCTCCTGTTTTAAGACATATATTTTACAACAGTAAAGACAAATAATTATAAACCAAAATAGAAGTACATATATTCACAATATAAAAAATTCTATCCACTGCTAACACCATGGCATATTTCCAGGGTCCTGTGTAATGATGACCTTTCCTCAGCATTTTTCCCTTCTGGTTGCCACATTGCAAGAAACTCCTCTGTGCATAACTTTCTTTACGGTATTATTTGCAGGTGATTTTTTTTTGGTGGGGGGAAATCATCTATCCTTACACTTATTGGCCACCTCTCCTTTCTGTTCCCACAATGCCTTTACTTGATTTCCTTTTGTTATCCTTCATCACTTAACAAAATACATCCAAGACACAAACACACACTTGGAAATAATGAAATTCTGAAAAGTAAGACCTAACATACACTCCAACATTAGTCACATTTCTTATAAGAAAGGTGGAGTAAGAAGAGAGAAGAAATTAAATTAAGATAATCCTGAACTTTATACATTTCCCTCAGATGGATTTCCTGTTCTCCCTTCACAGCAAAATGCAAAACCCTATTTACTGAAATAGCTAAATGTACCTGAAAGAAGGGATTTCCCCAGCCTTAGTCTAAGAAATTACTGTAAATGTTTAAAACTGAAGTATTACTACAAAATTAACAAATGTAGGCTGCAGATTATTCTGTGCTACAACAAACTTAGATGTGCTTCCTTTAAACTGGGAAGATTTTGATTTTTAGAACAGCTACACATTTAAATTTTACTTCAACTATATACCATGAAACATTATAGTGTTTAAAACAAGAGGGTTAAATCCCAGGTGTTTCTGAGCAAAGGTGAACTACTCCAGCAAAAGCAGCAACTAGATCTAGAAAATGATATTTCTCAGGCCTTTCTTTATTTCCTGTGCAGTAGATCTATAATCAGGTTTATAAAATCAACATAATATGAAAGTACATGAAATATCAGATATGCTGCTCATCAAAATAACATTTATTTATATTCTAAATGCATGGCATAACAGTATTTAGAAACAATAAATGTGAAATTAAGTTATCATTGCTAGCAAAGTTAGAAATTCCACTCTGCATGCTTAGCAGGTATGAAAAAACCTTAGGACATTACTCTTCTGAAGGCACAGAAGTAGTGATCCTACTTTTATACCCCGCACAGTACCTGAGCTTGGATCATGCATCACAAAGCTCAGAAATACACAAAGGGGAGAGACACCAACACCAATCCTTGTGCATCCAGAATTTCTCTAAGTGGGGAAAATTTACACAGATTCTAATATACAACACCTTGTGGTTAGCACAGAACCATAAGGTTCATAAGAAAGTCAGTGAGCAAAAAATGCAGGAATAAAGTAAAGAGACTGCACTACCTTGTTAGGGTGGATTCCCAGATCCTGCTTTTTAGCGGTAAATAACATGAAGTAAGGCCAAGAATGCTTCCCTCTTAAACCCCCTTAAAACTATAGTTTGTTCTCAATATTCAGAGAGTTACCTGAATTTGTAAGTATCTGCTGAACTGGAGTAACACCAGCGGGGAGAGCCAATGTAGCTGCAGTGGCTGCAGCACTCTGAAATACAAGAAAAGCTTTTTAACCACAAATGTAATATTGACAGTGTTTCATCTCACAACATGCTGCCTGAACACACCTGACTTTCTACTGCTGTTTATAGTGTTTGCACACAAGTTTCTGCAGCTATTAAAATGCAGGCATTTCAACTGTACATTATACTACATATAAAAATTATTTTATTTTCCTTCTTTAATAGTAAGACAGAAGCAAAATCACTAAATATCACACCCTAACGCATCTCTATGGGGTTTTTGGTTTATCTGCAAGCTCAGCAGATAAACCTCTGCCTTCTCTGCTGATCTACCAATACAGCACAACACTGCATTGCTCATCTGGCAACTTTAGCTACACTTTTTCAAAGCAGCTGAGGCTATGGACCTACAAATCTGAAGAAACATAAGGTACTGAAGCAATGATTATGTTCACCTGTTTTGTTTTCACAAGGCATAGTAATCAGGTTTGCACTCTTCTTCATTCTATAAGTGATTTACATGCCAAGTCCCACATCACATAGCTCCTTTGAGTGAATCTACACATACTGTGTACTGACTGTTCACAGAATGACTGATTTTTTCTCTCAAGACAGCTGGTTCATAGAAAAAGTGGAACTATCAATGATTTGAACCTGCAAGGAAACTGAATTCCAACACAATTATGGGAGCTCCAAAGATAAAAATCTGCATTAAGTCCTTAAGCTGCAGAGGATGATGGACTTCTCTAAAGGCCTCTCCATTTCAAGGGTCCAACTTCAGGTGCCTACAGAAAAGCCTCCCTTCCCCTACTATAAGGGAACTATGGCTGATTATTATTCTTTACTGAAAAGATTTAAACCTCTACTGGATAGAGTGCATATTTCCTGTTTAGAAGAAACAGCATCTCCCCATACCATCTAGCCAATATAGTAGCTACATCTGCCAAGATTAGAGATCACCACACTAAACTAAAACTTGCTTGTATGCATTCTCACATCCCAGACAAAGGCAGATGAATGAACTCTCATTACTCTCTGCCTTCCAAAATACTCAAAGTCTGTCAGATCCACTCTTTTATATCAACTTAAATGTTTCTAATGAACACAAACAGTATTTCCAAATTGACTGTAACTCTTTGCTGAACAGTAGTTCTCTGTGGTATACAAAGCATCAACATTTTGACAGCATTGGAGTTTAAAAAGCCTGGCATACTAATTTTTTTCCATACCCTGAGATAACTGAGACAGGACAAAAATATATTTAACTGTTGGACTTGTAAAGTTACAAATCCCATTGAAATGGCTGTCAAACATAAGAAAAGGGTGAATGTTTATGTGCTCTTGGCTTGTGGGTAAATCATGCTATTCAAGTAACAAAGTACAGGTTCTTTTCTGTAGCAAGATCAGCAGGTAATGGAAAAGTAAACCTAAGAGAAGGCTGTTCAGCTTCAAAACTTTTTTGCATCATGAAATTTTGCTTCATGAGCTTTTACCATAGAAGTGGTAAGAATGTAAGGAATTCTGGTTATAATACACATATTAAACTTATATTAGGGGTTGTCTTCAAAGTTCTGCAAACAACTTATTTTTCTTTAAATTAAGCCAGGGCCTTTAAAGCAAGTTAAGATAAGCAATAGTAACCTCTAGAGATACAGAGTGCAAGAAAACTGTAAATGACTAGTTCTATATGTTGATACATGATTAGAGAATCAAATTAATGTGACCAATAAAGATCTATGTGAAATGTTAAATCATCTCTCATTCAACATAAATTTAAGTTTTAGCATATTTAATGCTTTTTCCTGCATCTAGCAAATACATTATGCTTGCATCAGTTAATGGTGGTGTATTGGTATATGAGCATATCATCATGGAAATTCATACCAGCAGCATTCCAATTTCTGATTTTAAAAAAGTTTTGGTTAAACACATTAAAGCAGAGTATTAAAGTAAATCCTAGATTTGTTAGCCGAACTGAAGTTACAGATTGCTGTTCCTAGACTGTAAGTGCAGCAGCAAAACTCAGAAAGGCAGCAGACAGGTTTACCAGTGTATCCTAAATTACTTTTAATCATCTGATGACTAATAGAAATTAGTATTTACCATTTAATCAAAACAATTTACATAATGACAGTGTAAGTCTGTATAAACTTCTCCTCTTACCATGCCTGATGCATTCATATGTGGTATCAGCTTGGAATCTGGCACAATAACCTGCTGCTGAGGTGCTAGAAAAAAAAAAAAAAACCACAACAGTATTTAACAAAAAATACACAATCTGCCCAAATAACATCCAAGCCAGAGTACCCTAGAAAAAATATCACCTAAATGTCAGCTGAGCTTCATCACAAAAACAACTACTAAGCAGTCTCTGGTCTTAGTAAGCTTTACTCTCAAGAGAATACTCAGCAGTGGGTGATATGACTACTTTGCCTTTACAGTTCTTATTTCAAGGGTTTCAGTTACCTATTCTGAATCTATGTAAAGCAAGATTGAAAATGTATTTCTGAAATTAAAGGTATTAGTGAGATGTTGATAAAATTTATGATGCCAATATCAGAGTTCTTCAAAAACACAAATAGTTAACTCTTAAAACAGACTTAAGCAAGGATTATTCCAAGATAAAGAATAACAGGAAGCTGCAGTTAGCCTGAGCTATGCACAGCCAGCATAGCTGTAAGCTCATGATCTTCACTGTCTTTCTAATGCAGTAGACGTAGATGAAATGTGATAAACCACCTCTCCCATACAACAAAGCAGTTTTGGTGAGCTAAAGGAAAGAGATAGCTAAACTATACCAACAACTGTTGATCATCTGGAAGTGCATGTGTCCAAGTCTATGGAACAAGTATATTGCCACTGCTATTATTAGTTACAGTAAACTTGAAAGTGACAGAGAAATTTGAATTAATTAACCATTGACAAACTATTCTCCATCTAATCCTTTAAACAAACGACACTTAAGAATATTAGGAATAAGAGTTTCTGGAAAAGATTCCAGGGTAGGAAGCCTCACAACCTGTACAGAGATCTGAGGGCATCTCCAACTTTCAGGGAAATTAAAGAGGGCAAAAGATTAAGGAAATCTCGTGAACTTGTGCCAGGATCAAAGAAAGGACAGCAGGAATCACCATGTTGATCATCCTGATCCCTCCCTCGGACTGCACTAGATCATGTGAGGAGCTATTATACCATCTCAACCACGGAATAGGGAAGTCAAGTAATTAATAAAGCTGCATCTGTGATGGAAGTGCTTTGATATCTTAATTTCATTTAGTCTCCACGCGGTCATTTAGTCGTAAGCCGCACCACTGGTCAACAATGAATCAGCTTTAAGTGTGTTACCACGGGCAGGATCTTGCCTGCCTCGGGAGCCCAGGGAACAACCTCCATGTTCTAGCGCAGGGAACGCGGGCCAGCGTCCGCCCAGGGGCCGCCAGAGGGCGCGGTGAGCGGCCGCCCCCGCCGCGGCCCCGAGCCGCCCTCTTTATTGACAGGCTTTCATCTCCAAATTAATTCTATCCCAACATACAAAACTCATTTATGTCTAGCCAAAATAAAAAGTACTGTAAGAAGAAAACAAGAAACCAACACCCATCTTTCCCTCCCTGTCAAAAGAAGTGCCCCAAAGCAACCACAAAAAAAAAACCAAAACAACACCATGGAAAAACTAGTCACGTTAGTTCTGTACTGTGTTGAATATATAGTGGTTGGGTTTTGGCTAGTTTTGGGGGGAGACACCAAGGGGTATCAGCTTATATCTATCTTTCGTGCCTATGACAATATAGGTTTTCTGATCCCTGAAATCTGACAAGAAGACTGAAGTCTGTGACTACCACAGATAAGTATTTTATGTCACAATAAATTTAATACACTGAAAATTCAATCAAGTCTTTCATAGGAGGCAGATGTTTACTCAGCATATATGCAGTAAAATCAAGTAGTATTTGTCTCGGTTTTCAAATTAAATAATTGCTGAAAAAAAATTTCATTAAATTATTAATGAATACACAAGACAGTTATTACAAGAAACAATACTGTTATGCCTAGCTAAAATACAGCTTGGTACATCCACACCTACAAAGTGTGCAATCTTTTAAGACCAAAAAAAAACCTACGTAGTGTACAATACAAGTATTTTTCGTGTCCTAGCATTGAGTTATGCTAACCAATAATGGTTTTTGAAATAATTTGCTCCTAATGACATTACCACCTCGTGACTAAACTATCAACTGCTTATGTATACTGGCTTGAACTTAGACTGCTAATAGAATTTTGAAAGTTGTGCATTCTGAAAGCATGTTATGTTATAGGAGACCAAGAGAAGAATTCAGCTTTTTTCAAGATCTTCTAAAGAATGTAACTTAAATACCAAATCACTTTTCACTGAGACAGCTTTCTTGACCCATTGAATAGAGGACAAGTAGAAAGACAGAAAGTTAACCATCAGACAAGCATCCTGCCCTAGATTTAGAATATGCTACAGAGCTGGACTAACTTCAGAGTGTTTTGCCAGAATGCTTAGAGATTGAGTCTGACCTTGCTGAGATGCTGGAATAAGGACCTGCTGAGGCTGAGACTGCTGCTGCACAGTCTGCTGCGGCTGAGGTGTGTGATGGTGGTGGTGATGATGCTGCTGTTGCTGCTGCTGCTGTTGCTGTTGTTGCACCTGCAATAAAAGCTGCTGCTCTTCTGAATGGAAGCCATCTACAGCCTTAGACTGCATCAGCTTGCTCTCCCACAGCTAGTTTGGAAAAGGAAAGAAAAATATCTGTGTATAACTTTTACTCTACAGGATTTGTAACAATATAATGACAGCACTCCAAAACTGAGTTTCACTGTTTATTTTGTGCAAAAAGCCCTCAGGCAGATACAGACAAAAGATAACTCCACAGAGTTAAGAAAAGTAATCCCTTGTCAGTCCAAGATTAAGCTTTAACATTCTTTCCTTCTTCCAAATGTGGAAGATTCACAACAACCCTAATAGAAGCATGAATTGAGATAAACTGGTAACTTTAAATAAGAGTTCAAGTTTTCCATTCCCCTATATTCTTTCTCTCTTACCTCTTTAATCACAAAAATAATTCTTTATTACAGCTTTCCTCAAACCATTTCCTCTTGGAACCCCTCAATAAAAGTTGCTTAAAAACTACTGCTGCCTACAACAGAAGCTACCGGTATACCTAAGATAATGTCTCTCTACAACAATTTATATAGTTTCTACCACACTATCTAATTCAGCTTCTCCAGCTCTATGGTTCTTTATGTCAGCTGACATGTCTCCAAAGAACAGACATGGATGCAAAAAAGCAGCTCTTGTAAAAAGAGCAACACGAGTATTCTGTAATATATCAAAATCTAAAAGACTACAGGCACCCAGGACTCATGATTTCAAAATCTGCTAGGGCTGCCTTCCTCTTCAATACTTCATTTTCCTTCTTGTCTTTCCTCATTAATTTCTTCTGACATTATTTACAGAACCCATCTGTGACACAAATACCAAAGCACTTCTTTTTATAGAGCTCACTGTGTTTCCACCAAGACAGGTCATGGTCTCATGGGAAAAGTCTTCACCCATTTCTGTCTAGTCCAATTCAAAACTTGTTTCCCACTCCATCTATTTTTCAATACTTCAAAAATATTGTGGATGTGAGACACCACGTTCACTGAAGATGAGACAAAAAGTCCCAACTTGCCCAGTTTCCTTTCTTTTTGCTGTTTTGTTTTACCTTCCCCCCCACACACACTTTTTCCCTTCCCCTTCAAAGGGCTTTTTTTACTCCTGGAGAATTTGGAGAAAGCTACAGGAGACCCACTAGAGCTCAGGTTAACATCCTGCCTTTATTTTGGACCTTTGGTTCAAACCCACTCCATGCAAAACAATTCCAAATCAGAGCTTCAGGCAAGTGTGATTCATACAGTGTGATTTATTAGGTACCACCCCCCCGAATGACAACACTTTTTCAAATGACAAACCATACATACAAAAATCTGACAATGTATCCAACAATGCAACCCTTTTCAGAAAGACAAAAACATCAAGCAGTGCAGGCATCTTCTTTTTCCTGTAGAGAAACACTTAGAACTGTCTGTCTCTAAAATAAACATATTTTTTCCTTTTTTAAAGATGCAGTGATCATCTTTAAAAGTGATCTTCGGGGATTAAAGTAACACTGCATTCAGATGCCTGCTGCCAGATTAGGGAAAATAAGAGGGTGAGTAGATCTGTCTATACAACAGTGCAATTCAAATGATATGCAATTCAAAAGATACGCAGATTACACTGCTTAATTAACTCAAAATTAATACAGTAGCCAGATTTGGAAACTAACTGCTGTATTGGTCTATTAAAAAGAACTCTTAAGTTCAACTTACTGTTTTGAGTTCCATGAGAACTTGTTCATCCACTCCTTCATCCAGAAAAACTTCTCTGACATCATTAATGACATCTTCAATTACAGACCTGTACAACTTAGGCTTTAAAAAAAACAGTAACTAGTCAGCACTGTTTTAAAAAAAAATCTGTCACTTTAACATTAGAATAAGATTTCCCCCCACAAAAAACTGCATTTCAGAATACACCACACGTTTCTGAGTGACAAATATCCAGGAAGGTATAAATCAGGAAGAACAGCTCAAACAAGGTAAAAAGGGAAGGGACTGCTCACAATATTATGTGCCATAACTACAGCACCAGTTATCAAGCCATGAAGAAATATAATTTAAAACAGAGACAAGGAGATTGTTTTCCATTCAGTCAATTTGTTTTCTGCTTGCAAATGTACATCCTAAACATGCAAAAATGCTTGGATATGGGCAAAATGCATTAAAAGAGCATTCAAAGTTCTAAAGTATATTAAAGACAGGAAACTTGTTACTGCTTACTAGTTCAATATGCACCAAGTATGGCTCAGAATGATCTTGAGCTGAAAAACATTTAAGGCTCAAAAAACTGGAAGGATTAATGTGAATGTCCTGTATTTCTTTATGTATTTTTTTTCAGAAACTCCTTAAGACAGGATATTAGATTAGACAGACTTCTGTTTTCAATCACTACTTATGCTTTTACATTTCAAATTCTTCATGGGGAAATAGTAAAAATATATTATTATTACACTGCCTTCACACCTAAACTATCAAAGAAAGCAAATTGTCAGTTCACTTTAGGCTGCCAAAAGAAGTTCTGGAGCCTCCATTCCTGCAGACACTCGAAAGCCATCCAGACATCATCCTAGGCTCTAGCTGGCCCTGCTTGTGCAAGCGGGTTGCAAGAAGACCTCTAGAGGTCCCTTCCAACTTCAACTATTTTGAGAATTTTAAAATTAAGGTACAATTTAAAATAGAGAATGTAAACACTTAATACAATCAATTAAAGCACTAAATTTAATTCACAGAATCACATGAGAACTGTACTATGCACATGCTGCACCTTTTAAATAGTATAGCTCGGACCTGTCGTTGTATGTATGAACCTCAATGGGATTTTGGCTACCCTTAAATATCTGTGCCAACTAATTACAAGGTAGCACTGCAAGCTGCAAATTATGGTTGATTGATCTTGCAGCCTGCGAACCACATATACTTCACTGACCAAGGCTGCTCTTTAGGCTGCAAGTACATCACTTTCAAACTATCAGAAAGTAGCCACAACTTTCTCTAAACGGTCATTCTTCTCAGCCCCACTGCCTGACTCCCTTAAGCAATAAATCCTGAATGATGCCACACACACCAGATATGTTGCACATATGCAAAACAATCATCCTGTACCGGTGCAGTGGGTTTGGCACTCTAGGAAGGCTGTGCCTCCAAAGCACACACAGGAAATCTGCAACAAACACAAGCAGATAGTCCAGAGCTGCAAGAACCATACAAATTTACTTAATGCATTGAAGCACTTATTTTATGCACAGACATTTTTTCTTAGTGCATTCCAGAAGTGTTGAATTTATTGCAGACATGCTAAAAATTGTATTTCATGTGTTATGGAATTGTTATGCCTAAATTATGGAATAATGTAGGGAGACTAGTAGCCCATGATTTACTAATCCAGGGAAAATCTGAGTGGTCAATAAGCACAAAAAATGCTGAATATCTTTACTTTTAGATGTAGGAGAAAAAAATAAGAAAATAAAACTTAAGAAAATGCATAAAGATTACAAGAGAATAAAAGAACATATTTGGAACCTGGAAAGAAGCAGTCTGATGGCTGCTTAGTGTATTATGCCCTGACCGTTTAAAAAAGCTCCGCACTGGGGCATGCTGAAGTTTTTGTTTTTTTTTTTTTTTTTTACAACCCGTGCCCACCCCCCTTCCCCCCACACAACANTTACAACCCCTGCCCCAGCCCCTTCCCCCAAAAAAGAAAATTAAGTGCAAAAATAAACCAAAAAATCCCAACAAACCCCAACCAACTACTATGTTATTGATCACATTTTAGCCCTAAAACATGCTCCTGCAAATCAAGTAGCTGAAATGTTATTATTTATCCTTTTGCTGCTGGTCTTTCAAAAAAAAAAAAAAAACAAACAACAACAACAAACCAAAACACCAACAACCCACTAAAACTTTCTGTCTCCAACTAACAGAGTAAGTTTGCCATCTTTGACAACTACATTTACAGCACCTATGTCCATAACTTAACTTATCCAAAAGAAACAAAACATATCATAGTGCATGCTTTCTTATCTAGGTTTGAAATACTACATTAACTGAGCTTATAAACACTGAAACAGACTTCCAAAGCCAGATTTCTCTTGAGTGCTAGTACTTTAAATCTGTGTAGTAACTCAGAAATACCAAGCACCATTAACAGGATTATTTTTCGACTTAATTCATAACAGATGCAAAAAGACATTCTACTTAATAACATTAAGTCCTATTATTTCTGTAATTTAAAAAATTACATGAAGCTTATATGATTCAACTAGCACAGAAATACTACTTAACCTATTCCATATATTGTTCCTGATTACATTAAAAGCATCTGTTACTTAATGCCAAAACCACATTCTGCAAATAAACATGCTTAACCTCAAGCATGTAAGTTATTTTATTAAGTCAAGAGAACTATTACCTGTATGCCTCAAATTACAATCAAAATTCCTGCAGGATGGAGAGTGCATTTTCTCCTTTAATCCTCCTCTCTCTAAATTACCTATTAGGTCTACTTTTCTAATAAAACAGATTTTACACAAACAGGCCCAAATAATTTCCACCAGTAGCTACTTCTTCCTATCTCCACAGTCAGGTATTTTCATAAGGTTTACTCACAAATCCTTGTGAGTCCATAAAGCCCTATAAGAAAGATACCAACATTCAGACACAACAAACTGACTCCACAGCCCAACAGTCTCCTTGGGAATTTCCTTTTTTCCCTAGGTAGGTAAGAGAAAAAAACAAATTGAAGCAATTACTGGTTTCTAGTGTCCAGCATTAGCTTAGCAAGACCTCAGAAAGGCAGGTTAAGAGCACGGATGTTCACTCTGCCTGACTGCCTGCTGATCCTTGTTGACACAGGATCCTACTGCCTTACTTCCAACAGCCCAAGTAAGCAGGTAAGTCCCCCAAACAGGACAGTGCTGCAGGGGTGCAGTGAGCTGAGCACCGTGGGGGTTAACCAGCCCACCAGCAGTCTACACACATGTATCCCTCTGCATGAGCCTCACAGTGCACTGCATCTCAAAATGGGTCAGAATTTTCAGTTGTGATTCTAATCATACAGTAACATACATTATACACTCATGGCTCTGTGATTAGGAGGAAGAAAAGAGAACAGAAATTTGCATGCTTACAATGAAACAGCGTTTGATTTTACCGATACATATTCACATAATACTCAGAAATACCCTGTCCAGTTGAAATTCTCTTTTATACACTCCTACTGAACATCCAGCCAAGGGGGAACATCTCTCACACTGGGGGCAGCAATGCCTTCAAGGGACATTCACAGTGGAATTCTGAAGAGTATCACAAAATGTTCTTTTACTACCTCAAAAGAGGCATATCCAGTAAAATTACAAAAGAGTCATAAGTTCCAGACTTTAAAAGAAAGCACACTGTACTGTTTTCAACATACACGAAGTGTTAGCTTTAAGTATTATTTATATGATGCTGAAGCTGTTTATATAACCCATCTAAGACTCTGGAGTCAAATGACAAAACTATTTGCATACACTGCTTACTCAAAAAATAAACACAATAATACAATTTAGACTGAATAAG
The DNA here is from genome assembly GCA_013400855.1 of Buphagus erythrorhynchus. Classification (NCBI taxonomy): domain Eukaryota; kingdom Metazoa; phylum Chordata; class Aves; order Passeriformes; family Sturnidae; genus Buphagus; species Buphagus erythrorhynchus. The sequence goes on along the minus strand of VZTT01036615.1, from coordinate 41,024 downwards.
TCTAAAGATGGCATAGTAGGTGCGCTTTCCAGTAAGTTTCTGCATTCAGTCAGAGAAAGCAATGAGAACAAATGGAAACTTTAAAAGATTGCTATTAAAATAATTGCGCTTTCATCTGGTTTATATTAAACTGCCTCCCTCATAAAGAGTACATTGCTGTAAATGTCAAGCTCTTTTAAAAGCAAAATACTCAAATCACTCTTCAATAAACACTATTCCAAGCATTTACTACAGATTAAAGACAACAATTAAAATTCCTAATTTATTAGATACAACCACAAACACATAGAAGAGATTTGGAACCTACTCTTTCCCCCTCCAGGAACATAAGGGAAGGAGTATATTTTACCTTCTCTGTGCATCTTGAAAAGAAAGCTCTTGAGTATGGTGACACTGCTATACACACACTTCAAATCCAGGAGCAACCAGCAAGCTATTTTAAGAAATGCCACATGCCTTTGGGGGCTTATACTTCCTACATTCAAGGGTATAAAAACTGCAATCCTCTGTAATTATTATCACAACACTTGGGATTTCAGCAATTTGTGTTTCCAATAACCAACATGTTATGGAGAGACAGACCACAGCATGCTTTGTACATCTGACAATAGTTTGTTCCTGGTTGCCTCTAAAGCTCTCCCTGAAACATTGCTAACCTTTCTTCCAGCCAAGCAGTTATCGCTGTAAGCTGGCCACATGCAGCCAGCAGAGCACACTGTAAAGGTAGCAACTTCTAGTCACAATTACGTCAAAGATACGCATAAAGAAGTAACATATATATCTCTATATTGTAAGCATTACAATTTGAGTTTAATGTTGTTGTGGACTTTTACAAATAAATTGCCTTTATCATCTGTAAAATCTTATCCTATATATAACTGTTGACATCTAATATTATTCCTTTATTACAGAGAACAGATTTCTAGCAATTCAGATACGACCAGAGATGCTGATGTGAAGTCATTGACAAGTCCAGCTTCCTACTAAAGTCACGTGGTTGCAGCATTTCAAAACGTTCCTACTCATGTTTGGCAATCCTCGGGTAAGCAACATATTTTTTGCTACTGAATGAGACTCAATTGATAAAACTGTAAGATTTTACTGATTAATTGAAAATTAACCTAAAGCATACCTATCTGAAGCAGTATCATTTTAAGCTTGGCTTTTACTATTCCGAACATTGACACCTTTCAAAAGAACTTACAGTACAAAAATACAGTGAAAGAAAACAAGTCTTAGTAAATTGTTGTGTCAAAAATATTTACAAGTCCTCTGGAGATTATTCAATGTATGTATCTTTTGCTATTCAGTACTACCTTGGTCAAGAAATAGAAGCAAACCCTCTAATTTACTACACAGAAATAAAACCTTTCCTCACAATAAAAACACAAATCCGGACGTTTATAAACAAAAGGACAACTAAGATTGAAATCACACACATTCAATACGCATTCTGCTGAGTAACTGCCCCCTGTGTAACAGCTGACTACTTTCCTAAAATTTTCTGATACAAAAGCTGACAAAATAACAAATGAAAGATGTTTCCTTGCAATTCCATTAACCTAACTCACAAGCAGGTGGTCTCTTAACATTTCAGATTAGGAAAGGAAACTAAGATGTTTTAAGTTTTCTTTTGTATATTTTGTAGCACGCTAAATACTATAATGAAATTAAGTAGCGAAAATTCCAAAACCACTGCTCAGCCAGGACTGCAATAAAATATTTGTACACTTTAAGCACCAGAAACACATAAATCATTGAGCAGCATCTGCAGCTCATGTCCCATGCATAAAACTTGAATATTAACTTCACTTTTGGGGAGACAGATGTAGTCAGACCTTGGCAAAGTGCCATAAAATAAATATCACAACTCTCCTTGATACACTGGGTAAGAACTGTTTAAACACTCCTTTCCCCACACAGCAGAAAAGCTACTTTGAAGACTTTACAGGAGCACAGGAAGATGTGCGAGCTATACACCAAGGACAAAAAACCCAAACCCTAAACAAACAAAAAACCCCACAGCGAAACCCAAAACCAACCAAACAAAATAAATTTTCAAAAATTAAAAAAAAAAAAAAAAAGAAAAAAAAAAAGAAAAGTGTTGCTNAAAAAAAAAAGGGGGGGGGAAGAAAAGGTAAAACAGATTCAAATGCAGGAACAGATGAAAACTGTCTTTGTGCGATGTGCAGAAGCAAAGGAAAGCCCATTTACACGGGCTAGGAGACACCCTCGGCCCCGCAAAGCACCACCGCTCTGCAGCCCGGTGTACATGGGGACGGGCGGAGAGGAAAGAAGAAAAACCGATGGGCAAGGCCGGGCGGGATCCGAGGGACAAGCCGCCCGCCTCCCAGCCTCCGCCGCGGACGCATGCACCTCCCAGCCCGCGCTCCGCGGCTCGCTCCCTATTTAAAGGCTGATGTGGTGTTTAAATGGAGAGGCGGTGACGTGGGGCTGGAAAGCACCTTCCCATCCTAGCAGAGTCTATATTAGAGAGCGGCAATAGCGCTATATAAACAGGGCAGCCACAGGGAGGAGGAACACAAGGAGCAGGGAGGCAGAAAGGCAGGGGGAAGCCATGATGGATCTGAGAGCCACAAACAAGGGGGCCGAGCCCGCCGCCGGGACGCCGGGTTTGTCTCCTCCAGCGCTTCGGGGCAGGGGTCGCGGCCGGGGGCGCGCCGGGGAGCGGAGCGGCGGCCGGGGGGGCTCGGTGGCAGCGCAGGTCTGTGTGACTGCTTGTTGCAAACCTCTGTGAGTACAAGTGCAGCAGCGAGCCACCCGCCAAGGTGCAGAAAGCACGAGAAGGGTACGGGGGAGAGGTTTGGGGTTTTTTTCTTTTTTTTTTTTTTTTCTCTCTTTTTAAAATAAATACTGCCTCGCTCGCCAGAGTTGAGGGCTTTCGCTCGGCTTAGCCGATCCGGCCGGACTGGGATAAGTGCTTTTCAACCATCGTCTCCTTCTTACAAAGCAACATAAAATGGCTCCAGCGGAGCCCAGGCGGGCTTCCCCGACACCGCAAAACCGAAACCTGGCTCGGGAGCCCCTTCCCCTCATCTCGGGGCGGGCGTTAGCGCCCGCGCTCCTCCAGCTCTCGCCCCTTCCCCGGGCGCCTCCCGCCGGCGGCGGCGGCGGCGCCCCCCGCCCGACGGCCCTTCCTTCCCTTCCCCGCCGGACC